>APFE030142499.1:0-20747 GCA_000404065.3 Pinus taeda
TGACTCCCTCTAAAATGATATTGTCCCCACTCCTGCTGCTCTAACCTTAGTTATCTCCATGCACAACCTCCAAGTCAATATCATCCTCTGAGAGACTCGAGAAGTGCTCACTCATTCCAGTCATATGACAGGATTCTCCACTATCTATAAACCACACACCGAAATATGTGACATGAGTGGCTAAACTTACCACTAAGGCAAACTCTGTGTCAAATCTGGAAGTGAACTCGTCCACCTCTGTCGAAGTTGCAACTCCCTTCTTCTTCTTGCCCTTCTTGTTGGGACACTGAACAACACAGTGACCCATCTTCCCACAAGCAAAGCATATCACTTTTCTCATGTCCTTCTCCTTCGCCTTCTACTTCCCCTTCACTTGCATAGATCCACTAGAAGACCCCTTCTTGGCCTTCTACTTGCCCTTCGTTGCAAGAGCAACATTCTCTTCCTCATCTCCCCCACAACGTTGACTGCCAACCTTGGTACTCTTCCTGGTCTCCTCCTGGATGAAATCATCCCACATCCTCCTCCAGTCTGGAAAGTGCTCTTTGGCCACAATGCCATGTATGAATCCATCCCATTTCTGGGTGAAACCATCGAGTGCAATCCTGATCAACTGGTCCTCGGGGATAGCCTCTCCCATAGCAGCCAACTCATCCTTCACCTGTGAGATCTCGGTGAAGTATGAGGTCACACTATTGGTCTTGGTCATCTTGGTGTTCCTTAGCTTTTTCCTTAACAACATCTTCTTGTTCTCATTAGAACTCTGGTGTAATGTGACAAGTGAGTCCCACATCTCATAGGCAAACTTCATTCTTGTCACATGAGGAAATAGGTGGTCTTTGATGGCATCAAATATGATTCTACTTGCCTTCACATTCCTCTTGTTGAAGTCCACCAATTGAACAAGATCAATAGGTGGTTGCACAAGATTCTCCACTATATCCCACATTTCAAACTCTTCAAGTAAAAGCATCATCCTCTCCTTCTAGGGGCTAAAATTATCAGCCCCACTCAATCTATCCTCCACCCTCAAACCAATCACCATGACCCTCACAACCAACAAATAGGAGCAAATCTGTTACTGGGCAATCTTCCTCTCTCTCAACCAACAAGTCTTTAAGTTTCTGACTGAGGTTTTATGACTGTTGTTCACTAACATGGCAGAAGACAACTTGCTGGTCTCTTTTATCAGTTGATGAAAACTCAGATCCGAAGTCCCTCGGGCTCTAATACCATGTAGAAAATTTTGATATGTTGTATCCCTTCCTAGTTTCAAGTTTTTGCATAGGTTTAATGCCCAAACCCCATCATAACATATGAGTTGATATATATGTTAGCATGCATTTAACTTAAAACATTAAAGACTACTCTACTATTTTGTTTCACATCTGATACAAGGAATAAAGGCAAGCAAACACACAGAAAATTACACAGTGATTTGCTCTAAGACTCTAATGACCCTAGAAAAACCCACAAGGGGAAAAACAGTCTTCAAAGAGTATTTTGATTGCTCTTTAAGGAAACGTGTACAACAGAGAGAAAATCAACTTATCTCCTTTTTGCTTGATGAAGGCACTACCAAATTTACATAGAAAATCGAGCCAACACACAGTCAAAAACTTTGACTAATATTTGCCTAGTTTTATCTGCACAAACTCACTCTAACAGTGCCTTGTTTTTCGTGCCAACTACAGTAAAACTCTTCCAAAATTTTATGCCTCCATGCTGCTACAGGCCCAAAATTAACATTGAATTTCACTTAGAATATCGATCCCTGTAACTATATAAAAGGCTAAAGAGAGTGGTTCGAACTGCCCTTCTCCACAGCTAGATACACGTTGAGACTCCCTCCCAGCTACTCCACAAACCAACGCAAGCCTCTGGCTTGAATCTTGGCTAACAAGTACTAGAATCTCGACCTACAAGTCTAGCCCGAAATTTTTTGGATTCATGCCAGTCACCTAACAGAAATTTCAGGCATGTTTCCGAGCTATAGATGCTTCTCCTTCTCTGCAATTTCGTCCTCCCTCCTTGCTCTCCTCAAATCTCATGAGAATAATAAAATGAGCTCTTCTCGCATTTTTCCCTTTTTGTTTCTTCAAAAGATGAGAACCCTAACCCTTAGAAATCAAGGGATGAGATTAAATCTCAGCCCATGAGATCAAGTCCCCCACTTGACCCCCTCCCTCATGTGGTCCCCCTTCAATTAATGAGCCTCCTAGTATTTTTTATGTTTTGCACCATGTGCACTTTTTCTCATAAAGTCGCTTTAAAATTATAGTGTGCATGACTCATAAAAGGTACTTTGCTCATTCACATTAATAAAACACATAATGTCACTAGAAAAAAGGGTCATTAATGTGTCTTCCCAAGGAAAAAGGATAAATGCACTAAGACACACCTCCCCAGTACCTTTATTTTCAATAGCACTAACAAGTGACACACGTCCCAGAGTACCTCCAGTACCTAGGATGTTGGTTGATTTTGACCTTATTTTAAGGATTCTTCAAGATGACACCACTGGACCTAGTATGCCCCCAAGTTGGCCTTGACAAAACCTAATGGGCAAGAGTTGATTCAAAGCCTTAATGAGGATGGTCCCACATTAAGAGAACAGGGACGGATTGTTGCGCAAAAGGAAGCACTAACGCTAGAGAGAAGGAGGCCTTATTGAGCAATTGGAGACCCATGGAGACCACTTTATGGCACCCCAACTAGATCTTGGGACCCCACAAAAGATTTTGAGGTAAATTTGAGGGCCAACCCTCAAATTTTGGATCTTACAGGAATCTGCACCTTCTTGGACACCTCATCACCCTTGGACATGGCATTTGGAACACTTATGATGGATGATATCAGCTTTTTAGAGGTTATAGCTCACACATGTAGGAAAACTAGGCATGTTTTGAAGTTAGCTAACGGGTTGGCTTGTAACCCAAGGTTAATTTGCAATCAAACTTGTTTTACAGGCTTTGTAAATTAAAATTAGGAGTCTCAATCCTCATATAAATAGAGGATAGGTTCCTCTCATTTGTTCATCATCACATGTGACATTTTCAACCCTCTTAGAGAAACTCAACCTAGCTAATTTGTGTACTTGAATCTTGTAGAGATGTGATCTATGGTGGATTTTTGCAAATGAAGCTATTTCTTGGCTCTGGAGATGTTATTTTGGAGCAATAAAGGACTTGTTCGTGCATTCCATTTCGTAAGTGTACCTTGTATTTGATAAATTTGTGTTATTTTTTGCTATTGTATGAAATGGTTGATTATCTAGGTTTAGCAATCTTTAACATCCCCTAAACTCCATCACCCAAGGTCAAGGCACTAACCTATCTGTTACATGGTTGATCATCTTAAAACCTATCTTAAATTTCAATCTTCTCCTCCTTAACATCATTTTTGGCATCTTAAGGTAAGCTACTAGCTAGGGCTAGGGTTCTTTCTTCAACAAGGGTTTGAGACTTTCTTAGGTAGAAGGATTAAACACATGGAGGTGAGATATTTGCCTCAAAATCAAGTCAATCCCATTGCTAATTTCTTAATTTTAGGGCAAATATCCCTTGCTCGAGGTAGATTTTTCCCTAAAAAAGCCCTAGTATGCCCTAGGCTTCAACATGGCGCATATTGAAGGCTTCTTGCTCCATAAATTGAAGGTATACTTTTGTTGGAGGCCTTTTCTTGGTCTTGTGATCCTAGTTTGATATATTTACCTTGTTGATTCTCAAGCCCTAGGTCACGTTGTGCTCTAATTAGGCCTCTTTGGAGGGTACGAATTGCCTCTTTGTGCTAGCTAAATCTATTCTTAAGTAGAGTTGCCCTCCTTAAGCCTATTTTGTCACCTTATCCCTTGTACTTGATAGATCCTCCGGGTGACCTAATATAGGGAAGCTTCCCTAGTGGTGAAGTTCACAAAAGAGCAGAAGGTAGTGGTTGTGGTGACAGTGGGCCATGTTACCGCTCAAACTAGTAGGGGTCCTAAAAGGGGATCCTTGAAGGGCTACTACCAGGGGAAGGGCAACAATGGAGCGATAGACCACTGTCACCTTGGCTAAGGCTCCCTACTCTTTACGGACTTTCATCGATGGGAGGAGACCCATTATGATATGGATCACAAATGGATGGACCAATGATAGGGTGAGGGGTGATCCTGGAAGCCTATTCACAAGAAAGGCTCAAATATGTGGCTTGCTTGCTTTGGAAGGCAAGGTTGAAAGCTCTCAAGGGCGGGCTTAGGGAGAATTTCAAGGTTTAGGTTTAGGGTATGTATCTTATAATGGAGGTTCCTAGGTCTTAAAATTCTTGTGAAGGCTTGGATTCCAAGTGACCCTTGAAGAATTAATCTTAATAGTGTATGTGACCACACTGGACCAAGTGGACCCGAACATAGGTCAAGGGGGTAGGGTTTGGAAACCAATGTTATGCTTGACCTATTCCGGAGGGAGAAAGGGATCAAGGAAAGAATTTTCAATGCAAGGATCCCAATGAGGTTTTTAGCCTAAGGAAATTTAAGGCAAGATTTGATCTCGAGGCTAGGGCTTGAGATATCTCAAAATCCCATCGTCGGAATTTCTGCAAAATTGGAGGGCACCTAGGAGACACACCAACGAAGGGGATGCCAAGAGAACGAATTTTTGAGTGGGCGGTTTGAGAGATAAATGATGCCCTAGGAGACCAAATGGGCTAGACCTAAAAAAGAAGAGGAAGGAGAGGTAAGGTTTAAGGTGATCACCTTATGGTGGACCAGTGCATAATCCTTTCGGGAGATTGGAGTCAGGTAGAATTATGACTATGGACTTTTGGATTTTCTAGGTCAAGGAGGCCTCAAAGACAACTTTGCTTAGCATTAGGGCAGCAGCAAAAGCATCTTCAAAGACTTTATACTTCGTTTTTCAAAATAGATGGCTTCTCAAGATAAATTTCAGTAATGAAACATCCCTCGGAACATTCATTCATTATACATGGCCCATACATGAAGCATTCACTATCTAGAATCAAAATTTCCACAACTTCGCATAAATAGATGCAGCAAATTAGCCCTAGTATAGCGAAATCCCAGCGACAATGTATGTGACAAAAGCAGAAAGAAAGAATAGCGGTAAATTGTATTTACATGTATGAGAATATATCCAACCATCTAATACTTGCCATTCAAGAAGCTCCAAGACATGAGAAAAATAATCCAAACATCAAAATTCATTCTATGCTCCGAAAATTTGTCCTCCAAGAAGGATAGCAAAAATCTCTAAAGAGATACAAGTCCCAAATCCAAGTGATGATGCTAAAATGAATTCACATCACTTGTATTTATACACTTCTAATGAGTTTGATTTAACTAATTAGGCCTACATTAACCCCTAGAATAAAATAATGTGCAAAATAACTAACTTTTGGTGACAAGCCCACCAAACCAGCTCATAAACAAAAGAATAAGCCTCTCAAGAGGTTGAATAATCAATAGTACATGTTGTTGGGCCTTCTAAGAAGCCCAGTGAAGTCCATAGGTGCCATAACAAGAAATAGGACTCTCAAAAATAGCAGACAAGGGGTTGGCCCCTTGTTCTCCAGAGAATAAACCTATGGTGCTCCCAATGGGTGTGGGGGCACACAAGTAACCTCATGGGTTTCCAAGGAGATCGAAGATGCCTGTAGATCATTTGCAAGGGCTCGGATTATGACGTAAGTGATGCCACATCATCATATAGGTCCTAGGTCACCTTCCAAGTGCATAGTACAACTATGGGGCCGGTTGGGCATGGTGGACCAAATGCATCTTCCTCGTCCAATAGGTGGATCTCTAGCAATCTCTGAGCATCTTTGGGGATCCATGGAGTGTTGTCTACTGTTGTGGAGGCCCATGGCTCTCTACAGACACCCTACATGTGCCAATGTAGCCCTCTGGAGGGACTGAACCCCGTATAAGGAGACCAAACCCAAAATGGAGACCATCTACAATCCTACGTAAGATCCAATGCATCCCCTAGCCTTCTAGTACAACAAGTCATTTAAATAAATCGAGTTAAAGAGCTTATAAACCATGGATAACAGGTGGGCACTTCATAATGGCATATCTTTCCATAGTGGGCTTGGGCATGTGCTAATGTCTCCAAGCTCAAAAGGGGGTTAGCCAAGTAACCTATTAGGTGGTTTCTACCTTTATAGGGGATAGTATGTCAACGTACATCCTTCAATTGGTGGTGGCATGGGATAAAAAGATGAACGAGATAGGGAATGAAAGGGGCAACCTTGGCCACATGTCAAGGTACAAGGGTATCTAATAAAGGGAAGTCCACACTTGGGTATATAATGTACAGGAGGGAGCAATCGTGGTACATGAGTTACCCTGGCCTAGCGTAAGATCCAATGCATCCCCTAGCCTTCTAGTACAACAAGTCATTTAAATAAATCGAGTTAAAGAGCTTATAAACCATGGATAACAGGTGGGCACTTCATAATGGCATATCTTTCCATAGTGGGCTTGGGCATGTGCTAATGTCTCCAAGCTCAAAAGGGGGTTAGCCAAGTAACCTATTAGGTGGTTTCTACCTTTATAGGGGATAGTATGTCAACGTACATCCTTCAATTGGTGGTGGCATGGGATAAAAAGATGAACGAGATAGGGAATGAAAGGGGCAACCTTGGCCACATGTCAAGGTACAAGGGTATCTAATAAAGGGAAGTCCACACTTGGGTATATAATGTACAGGAGGGAGCAATCGTGGTACATGAGTTACCCTGGCCTAGATTCTTCCACCCTTCTTTATATGCCTTTTTCCTTTTATGATTTTTCTTTGATTAACTACTCGGCGCTCAAGGAACAAGAGCATGATGTACAAAGTATAGCAGTGGATACCCCCTTGGAGGTGGGGTGGTTCATCGCCCACTAGGGATTGGGACAATCATGGGTTCCTAAATGATAGAGGAGGCTCATTTAGGGTGATGGCCATGGGAATGGGGTAGAGCTCATGCATTGGCTTTTGCCCACGTCCTAAATGTGTTTGTCCCAACCATCTTTTGCATTTTGTGGTACATTTTGTTGTTGAACGTGGCCAATTATGTTTTTACTTTTCTTTTTAGCTGCATCAACCTCAGGGGCATCATTCCATGCCTGCCCCAAGGTGTGGGTGAAGGGAAGGGAAGGCTAACCTATTGGAAAATGTAACTAGTTTTGGTCTTCATTAAATGTATTTGAGTCATATTGTAATGTACTTGTCAAAAGAATAAAGAAAATAATTATTATTATTATTATTGTGACTTATTAAAGCATGGGTTTTATGCTTGGGTCGCCATGTTTTAGGTCAAAATCCCCATTGAGGACTTCTAGGATTTATTCTGATTCAATAGAGTCATTGTATGTTTAAAGAGACCCTTCTTGGGCTTTTGAATCATGTAAAAAGGTTTAGTATTGAGTCAAATATAATTTATGTATCCTCCACATCAAGTCGGCCTAGAAGAGATCAAGTCGGCCTAAGGACATCAATTCGACCTCCCTTGAAGCCTATAAATAGAAGCAAGTCGAATTCATTTGGAGCATCTCATCTCAAGCAAGTTCGATATCTCTAAGGAAGCGGGAGAAGTGCGAAGTGTGTCTAAGGAAGCCAAAAGAAGTGTGAGGTGGGTGGATTCTAAGGAGAAGAAGAAAAACGAAATTTTGGTGCCACTCTCTCTTTGTTTCATGCCCTAGTTTGAGAGATTGAAGTCTTCCAAGTTTTTTGATGTCGAACGCTGCTACATAGTCGAAGTTGCTGGAAGAGAGGTCGAAGAAGCCTATAAATAGAGGCAAGTCAAATTCATTTGGAGCATCTCATCTCAAGCAAGTTCTTCTTATAAGGAAGTCGGAGAAGTGCGAAGTGTGTCTAAGGAATCCAAAAGAAGTGCAAGTTGGGTGGAGTCTAAGGAGAAGAAGAAAAACGAAATTTTGGTGCCTCTCTCTCTTTGTTTCGTGCCCTAGTTTGGGAGATCGAAGTCTTCCAAGTTTTGCTGACGCCAGACGCTGTTGCATAGTCTAAGTTGCTGGAAGAGAGGTCGAAGATCTGGGAGGATGACTTGGTGTGGAAGGAAGGTTTGGTCTTTGTCTAGGGTGAAGAGTCTCAAAGAATACTATTGAAAGGAAGAGAATTTTCACTGGGCTTTCCCCTCAAGGGGGTTTTGCCCTGGTATAGTGCCTATACCTGGTGTCCATTGTTTTATGTGCTTTTGCTTTGGTAATTTCTTGATGAACTAAAAGAAATAAGATATAAAACTTAATAAGAAGTGAAGAACATCACAAGTAATTATCAAGTATAAGAAAATATTTCTACCTTTCTGATTTTCTAACATGGTTTCAAAGCTTTGGTGAAGAAAGAAGAAAAACGCAGTCTCAAGCACTTGATTAAGGAACCATTCAAAAAGGATTATCTCAGGGAAGGAGTCTACTATATTCAAGGAAGATGTCTAACACAATCAAGGGAGAGAACAAACTTGAAGGAGCCTCAAACTTCAAGTCTTGGAAGAAGAGGATTGACCTCATCCTTGAAAAGAACAAGGTACTAGACTTGGTCAAAGGAAAAGTAAAGAAGCCTACAAATGACTCCAGTGATGCTGACAAAGTAAGATTCAGAGAATTAGAATTGGTGGCCATGACTCTAATGGTAGAAGGAATAAAGGGCAATCTTGTCCCATTTATATCCAACATCAATCATGCTCAGTAAATGTATGAATCCTTGTCAAAGTTATTCACTATTAAGAACATTGGTCAAGTGGCAAGCTTGAAGAATGAATTAAGGACCACAAAGATGACTAAAGAAGATACAGTGGCCTCCTTCTTTGTGAAGATAGCAAGAATCAGAGATGATCTTTTGGCCATTGATGAAATTTTTCCACACAAAGAACTCATGATCACTGTTCTAAAAGGATTGCCACCTACTTGGGGTGCATTTGCTGCAGGTCTTAACAGTTGGAAGGAAGCTCCTACTTTTGAAGAACTATGGATTGCCTGCAATCAAGAAGAATTGAGGATCTCATTAGTTGTCAATTCTGAAGATGTTTCAAATGCCTACATTGCTCAACATAAGGAAAGAAATCGAAAGGACCAAGGAAGAAAGTTGACACGTCCAAGGTAGAATGTTATTAATGCATAAGAAGGGTCACTACAGGGGTGACTATCCTGACAATCCAAGAAACAAAAAGAGAGAAAGCGATCAAGCCAATGTTGCTGAAGAGCAAGACCTAAAGAAAGCCAAACCCGAAGAATTTAACATAAGGGACTTACACTACTAAGTCCTTTGCTTGTAGCCTTAGATATCTTATTTTATATTTTTTATGTTTTAGAATTTATAGGTTTTTAACATGTTTTTGGAAAAAGACATTTTTCTTTTTGTAAATTTATAAGTATCCCTCAAGCTTTGGGGGGAGCCCCCAACAACTCCCAAAGATAAGTATCTCATTTCCCTTCAATTTTTGGTTTCATGTACTCATTTAGTTGTGATTATATTAAATATTAATCATCATTATCCCTCTATTGTCTTGATTAGGAAAACATATGATATATTCCCAAGGAGTATGAAAGACTACCTCTCAAGACAAGGTTTGTCAAGGAACAAAGTTATGCTTTAAAACATTGATTTCTTTATAATAAATGTTTATTCATTTGACAATCTATTACTCACATTGTTGTAACTAGCTATAGTGAATCATATTGATTCTTATTTTGGGTAATTCATCACTTTGATAAATCTACTCCACTCCTATTCTTAACTGATTTTATAGAACTCTAGAAAGGTTCTTTGGAAAACCCTAACCTAAGGGTATGCTAATACGAATGTTTGAAACCCTAAACTGCTTAGGGTTATTGTGAAATGTTATTTGAAGTTCTTGTTGATGATGTCATGTTTGGGATTTTGGTATGATCATGAAGACCTAACTTGTTAGGGTTGAATGATGTTTGCCTGAGATCTCAAACCTTTGAAATTTTGGAATAGTAGGGTTTTTGTTGCTATGTTAATGAAACCCTACATCTTTAGGGTTTGGTTGGGTCTATAAGCAAAACTCTTGTTATGTATACAGAGTCCTAGGAATGAAACCCTAGGTATGTGTCCATTAGTTGAAACCCTAGCTTGGTCTAGGTCGGTATATGTCTAACATTTTAATATTGCTTGACATATGATGTGCTTATGATACGCTGATGAATTCCTAGATATATGTGTTGACCTAAGTGTTAGTGGTCATGAGTTCTAGGATTTGAAAGCAAGCCCTAGTCAATGTTTGATGGTCTAGGACGATAATTGGTAAATCTAGGGTTTTGCAGCTAAACCCTAATAGTAGTTAGAATTCTCTAAGTATGTGTGATAAGACAATCTGGAATCTATGAATCTACATAGTGATTGTTGAGATTGTGTAAATGAGAAAAATCTAGGGTAAACATCAAACCCTAGTAGATGCTAGTCATGATGTTGATTAAGTTGTGATTGGTTTTGATTATTGAAGCTCATGTATGAAATCTAGGATATATATAAAATCCTAGTGAGAAATCTAAGTATTGTCTAACATATATATTCTGAAAGTTGTAAGATTCATTGATTTGATTTGTTTCTAAGGTTTGCTATATGAAGGAACTTGTCATTGAAAGAATATTGAAACCCTAGATATAATGAGTTTGATTGATAAGCTTTGAATGTGAGTTAAGGTTTGTAACTAAACCTGGGCAAGAAGTTGAAGTAATGAAATATAGTCTCTTGTTGATTATGTTTGTAAAGTCTAAATGCTTCTATTGTTCTAAGATTTTGATATGGCTAACTTCATGCTTCTATAATTTTGGGTGTACTTGCTATCTAAGTTGTGCAGGTACATCATCTTCAAGTTGGTGAAGATGATCATAAGTCATAAGTAAAATTGATGTGATAAGCATGATATATGAATGACTCTGATAAGAAGGATGGAAGCCATGAAAGATTCTTCAATGTCGTAAAGAAGAAGTAGAACTCCCTAAGTTAAGAGGGAGCCTGGATGAAATCTCCCTAGGATAAGAGGATGGTTGAGAATATTCTTTGTACAGGAATGATTACATCCTCTTTGTTTAAGAGGGAGTGATAGATATGGTTCTCTACTTCATGTGTCATGCACTAGACCACGACTAACAGGCCGTAAGTTTTAGTGAAGGCCATGAGTAGGAGAAGGAATTTGGAGAATGCATTTTGAGGTGTTGCTGAAAGAAGGAAACCAGGATCTGGTTGAAGAATATGGTGTTGTATATGAAGTAGGAAAAGGAAAGTGCATATTGAGGAATCTTTTGTCAAAAGATTCAGTTCATAGTCCTACCATGAAAAGTTGAGAAGCAACATCAAGTTGTCTGGAAAACCCTGGAGGTTTGTATTTGATTATGTACATGTGAAAGTATATTATTGATTGGGGTTGTGTTTGTACAAGTGAATCTCTCGAAGGTTTTGATAGCACGCTGGTTACCAATCAGTTTGATTGGGAGAGATTGGTTATCCTTGATCTGCTGGATCAAGGAGTGTTGAGGCTTTGTGAGTGAAGCATTGCCTGGGAGGACATCTGGTCAGCACTTTGTGATGACGTCTAGTTCCCAAATCCAAAGTTGGAAGGGTGGCATTGGTCTTTGAGCTCTAACATGCGCATGGATCCTTGGGTTGATGGTTAGCAAGTAAGCCCAATGGTACCTAGAGAGACTGAAAGCTTGAGTCCATCTTATTCCCACTTGGATAGATTGCCCTGGTCAGGAATCTAGTTCGTGGCATTGCGGTGCCTAAATTGTTCAGAGACCAATGGATAGATTGCTCTGGTCAAGAATCTAGTCCATGGCACTGCGGTGCCTAAAGTTCTTCATGGTTCATATAGTTGAGATTTTCCTTGTACTTGTATATGATGAATACCTCCCTAGTTAAGAGGGATTGTTGGAAAATGTAACTAGGTTCGATCTTCATTAAATGTATTTGAGTCATCTTGTAATGTACTTGCCAAAAGAATAAAGAAAATAATTTTTATTATTATTATTGTGACTTACTAAAGCATTGGTTCCATGCTTGGGTCACCATGTTTTAGTTCAAAGTCCCCATTGAGGACTTCTAGAATTTATTCGGAGTCATTGTACTTTTAAAGAGACCCTTCTTGGGCTTTTGAATCATGTAAAAAGGTTTAGTATTGAGTCAAATATAATTTATGTATCCTCCCCATCAAGTCGACCTAGAAGAGATCAAGTTGGCCTAAGGACATCAATTCGATCTCCCTTGAAGCCTATAAATAGAAGAAAATCGAATTCATTTGGAGCATCTCATCTCAAACAAGTTCAATATCTCTAAGGAAGCCAAAGAAATGTGAAGTGTATCTGAGGAAGCCAAAAGAAGTGCGAGTTGGGTGGAATCTAAGGAGAAGAAGAAAAATGAAATTTTGGTGCCCCTCTCTGTTTGTTTCGTGCCCTAGTTTGGGAGATCGAAGTCTTCCAAGTTTTATTGATGCCGAAAGTTCCTTGATGCTGGAAGCTACCTAATGTCGGAGGTTGCTACATAGTCGAAGTTGTTGGAAGAGAGGTCAAAGATCTGGAAGGCTGACTTGGTGTGGAGAGAAGGTATGGTCTTTGTCTAGGGTGAAGAGTCTCAAAGAATACTATTGAAAAGAAGAGAATTTTGACTGGGCTTTCCCCTCGAGGGGGGTTTTTCCCTGGCATAGTGCCTATATTGTGTGTCCATTGTTTTATGTACTTTTGCTTTGGTAATTGCTTGATGAACTAAAAGAAAGAAGATATAAAACTTAAGAAGAAGTCAAGAACATCACAAGTAATTATCAAGTATAAGAAAATATTTCTACCTTTCTGATTTTCTAACATAACCCTATGTGGACCCAGTGAAGGAATGTGGAGCCAAGTGGGAAGAATGATGAAATGGAGTTATAATGAATGGAGGGGGAGTGATATATGTGGATGAGGGAGCGGGACCACACAACCAAAATCAGGGTTTCTCATGGAGTACCATTCCTAGAACCCAAAGGTCAGTAAAAGAGATTCCATGGGACTAAGGTCCAAGGGTAACATCCAAAAAATGTCTAAGGGACAGTGGCACAGACCTAGCCCACTCTTTCCGCTGAATCCCCCCATCAATTCATGCCCAAAAATCTCTATGATAAGAAAACTACAATACTCAATTACCAAATGACACGGCATACCTTTAGGTTCGAAATGCCCACCTTCAAACATACGATCATGACAGATGGGTGAGGGACCACATGGCTGGCTCAAGTGGCAGAGAAATGGCACAACGAGCTAGTTGGTGACTACAAGGGGCTGTTGGCTGTCGGCTGAGGACCATTTTGGAGAAAATTTTCTTCTAGGATATCACCCACAAAATGGTGGGTAACAGGCCACACCTCATATTTTTGTCCTAAGGTCTAGCTCTTGTCTTGTGAGTTCCCCTCACAAGACCTGTTAGATTTTGAGGCAACACACCCCAATAAGAAAGGCAATCTTCACATCCATCTAATGTATCCTCCACCCATCTCTAAAGCAATAGAAATGACTGCCCTAATAGATGCATATCTAGTGACAAGTGCAAATGTCTCCTTGTACTCTACTCCCTCCTAGGAGAACCTAAGTTGCACGATACGAGGAAACAAGTACGAGTTTCCGAAACGGGTACGGGTAAGAAACGTGACCCCCCCCCCAAATTTTGGAAACAAGGAAACACGATATATATTAAGAAATATGTGCAATCATAAAGCATACATGATACATTCTAATTTATTACATTATGATTAAATTGTCCAATGTCAATGCATAAACTATGTGTCGATAAATTTACATCACATTTACTCACGAATGATCACATAATCAAAATAGCAATATCCAAAATCAGCCATGAGAAATTTCTAATTTCTTGTCTCATGCTTGATTGGGAGTCTCCTCATGCATAATCGAACAACCTTAGTGCTCTTGATTAAATATAAGTTCCATACCCTAGTACCCTAGGTGCTCTTGATTATTGGGAGTCTCCCCTGCATAGAGGGCTTGGTTCTCTTGATTAAATACAAGTTACATACCCTAGTACATGACAAAATCCAATGGAAACATTGCAATCCCTCCAATCCTGAAATCCTAAAAAACAGATAAGTAATGTTAAAAATTTAAGTGAAGGAATGAAAATGAAAGATAAAGGAGAATGTCACTTTTACTTTAAGAATTTAACATTACCATGAACTGCATATCAACACTAAGGCCATAGGTTTGAACATTAGGCTGCCCCACTCAAAAAAAATTGTTTCCAATCTTCAATAGCTCCCTCTATCACTCCTAAATTGGCAGGGAGCGAAAATAAAAAAAATTAAAAAAAAAAAACGAAAAATCTAAAATAAACCAAAAAAAAAAGTCACTTTATCGCTGAAATGTGGTTGTACGACCTGGAAACGCGTTTCAGGTCGTACTAGGCCACGTTTTCCCACATGAAACGTGGCAGTACGCCCTGAAACGCATGAAACATGGCAGTGCGGCCTGAAACTCATTTCAGGGTCATCGTTTCATTTCAGCCCAAAAACGCCCTTAGGACCAAGGTTTCCAGCAACATAGAGGAGAACCCTCTTGCCACGAAACTCGCTTTGTACTTCTCAATACTGTCAACTATTGCATGCTTGATCTTGAAGATCCATCAAGAAGTGACCATTGACTTCCCCTCAAGCCTCAATACTATCTCCCACACATCATTCTTCATAATGGAACTATACTCTTTAATCATAGCCTCCCTCCAAGCCTATTGGTTTGTTGCCTCCTCAAAGGTAGAATACTTGTACTCGCTGATATTGCTCGTCAAGGCCAAATAACTAGAAGCTTTGGCCGGTGGCCTACTCTCCTTGAAAGTGCTGCTAGGAACATCCAAATGCTCCTTAGCATCTCTTAATGTCTGCTTAGCCCATCTCGACCTCCTCTTCACAAAGCTCAAAGGAACATCTCACTACCCCTCTTGATCTAAAGGTTGTGACCCTGTTGCTATTGTTGTTGGTCCCTGCTCAACCTTCAAAGACTCTCGCTCTCGATCCTCTACCACTGTTGGATCTGTCCCAAGTGACCTCCTAAAGTTCCTACCCTCCTCAAATCTGACATCCTTCCTGACCACTATCTTCCTCTAGAATGTAGATCTTGTAGGCTTTTGGAGTCTCATTGTATCCAACAAAGATCCCTCTCTCAAAAGAGTACTACAGCTTAGTGCTCTTCTTTAATGAAATTTGGACATATACGAAGGTTGCTCGCCTTTGGTCTCACTCTTGTAAAAGCCTCTCTAGGAGTCATGTCATCCACTGCCCTATGAGGACTCACTATAAGTATATAGCCATAGTATTCAAAATCGGTCGGTTTGAACCGAAAACTGGTCAAACCGGCCTGTTCATTGGCAAAACTCACCGGACCGGTAGAAAAACCCGGTTCGTCCTCCCTCTCTGGTTTTAGGGTCAAACTGGGCATAAACAGATCGGTTTATGACGGAACAATCGGTTTTCCCATAAACCATTCGGTTCACTGCCATGCCGGCCACGGACCTACAAGACATGTTTTTTGAGGCTTGTGAGGTGGTTTTGAGGGAAACTAAGGGTTGTTTCCCTCTAAAAACAACCCCTCCAAGCCAATAAAAAGAGGAGTCCCCTCTCATTTGCCTCACACATCTCATTTGGAGTTTTTGTCAGCTTCATTGGGAGCTTGGAGAGTGTTGAGTTTTTGTGTTCAATGCTATCAAATTTCAAGTTCAATTGTTAGTTTTCAAGTCTTAAATTTTGTAGGCTAAATATGCCCCATTTTTTTCCCAAATTTATAGTTTTGCATTTTACTTAGCTACGGTTTTTTTTAATTTGCAAATTTCAAATATTTCTAGCCACTATGCCTCCAAAAGCCAAGGACACTACATGTGTTCATTGTGATGTGATTGATGGAAAAAAGATAAGCAAATTTTGCAATAAATCGATTGGAGAGGGGTATTTTCAAGTTGAAACAACACTTGTCTGGGATATGAGGCCAAGCGAAGCCATGTGATGCACCAAAGGAAGTGATAGGTGTTGTTAAAGTAAAATACCTTGCCAAGTTTGAGAAGTTGAGAATAAGGCTAGGGAAAAGGTTATGCAAGAAGAAATTACAAGGAAGAAGGAAATTTTACAAGCCATAAAAGAGGGTGGGCATGATGATTTTGAGATTCAAGACTCCTCTTCTATACCTTCCACCAATGACCCCTTTCACTATGTTCCTCCTGCTCTTGGGTCTTATCATCAAGGCCAACAATCTAAAGGAAAAAAGAGGATGAACATCCAAATTTATTCCTCAACCACTTCCTCCGCTAATCCCACTTCCTCCCAACCAAATCTAACTCAACATCAACCCACTTTGGATGACCATTGGAAAAAGCAATGCAAGCAATCTTCTCTTCAATATATTGTTAGATGGTAGTATGATGCACAAAATCCCATTTAATGTTGCCCCCTCACCTTATTACCAAGCTATGTGTGACTCTGTTATAGCTGCAAGAAAGGACTTCAAAGGCCCTAATGTGCATGACTTGAGGGGAGTTCTTTTGCAAAAAGAGATTTGTTCCTTTGATGAGTATTTGGCTGACTATAGAGAGTCATGGCTCAAAACAGGTTGTTCCATCATGTCAAATGGATGGACCAATGGAAAGAACCGCACTATCATTAATTTCCTTGTTTCTTGCCCTCAAGGAACCATGATTTTGAGATCAGTTGATGCATCTGATAAGGTGAAGGACGCAAACCTTCTATTTGAGATTTTGGAGGAGATTATTTAGGTAATGGGAGAGCAGAATGTTGCACAGGTCATCACAAATAATGCCTCAAACTATGTTCTTGCTGGAAAGATGTTGGATTCCAAATATAAGACCATATTTTGGTCGCCATGTGTTGCACATTGCATAGACCTCATGCTTGAGGACATAGGCAAAGTGGAGCGGGTAAAAAGCATTGTAGAGCATGCCAAGTGCATCAAAAAATACATCTACAACCACTCGTGGGTATTAAGCCTAATAAGGAAAAACATTGGGGGCAAAGATGTTTGTTAAGCCTGCAACTACGAGATTTGCAACTAACTTCCTTACGTTGCAATGTCTCAATTCTCAAGAAAAAAACTTGCAGAAAATGTTTTATTATTATGAATGGACTTCATCTCAATGGGCTCGTTGACAAGATGGCAAAGACACCAAAAAGAAAGTTTTTGACAATTATTTTTGGAAAAAGTCTGCAGAGGTTGTGAAAATTACCGACCCCCTTGTTAAGGTGTTATGGATGGTGGATGGGGAAAATTTGACCCTGGGCTACGTCTATGAGGCTATGAATCTGGCAAAGGAGAAAATATAGTCAACTTACAAGGATAAATTAGCTAAATATGGGCGTAGTTGGGAGATCATTGATAACAGATGGAACAATCAACTCCATCGTCTTATACATGCAGTTGGATATTTTTTGAACCCAAAGTATCATTATAAAACTCGGCTAGGAGATCTACAGGTTGGGGAGGTCAGAGATGGATTGTATGATCGCTTGGAGCGCATGGTCCCTAACCATTCCGACCAGTTGGAAATACATAGACAACTTAATCTTTTTAGTATGGCAGTAAGTACCTTTTGAAAAAACATGGCAAAGATGGCAAGAGATGTGGATCAACCAAGTAAGCAATTCCAATTTGTTTTTCTTTTAAAGTTCAATTGTTTAGAAATTTACAATTCAAATTGCTATAAATACTTGTAAATAAGTAATGAAATGAACTAATTACTAATTAATGTCTTTTTCTTTGTAGCACATTGGTGGGAGTCATTTGGTGGCCAATGTCCTCAATTGAAAAATTTTGCAGTTAGAGTCCTCAACCAAACTTGAAGTGCATCAGCTTGTGAGAGAAATTAGTCTGTTTTTTACCACATACACACGAAGAAGAGAAATTGTTTGTAACAAAAATAGTTAAATGATCTTGTCTTCATGAAATACAACCTTCGACTAAGATGCAACCAATTGATGAATAGAAGACCTGATCTAGATACCATTATGTTGGAAGATATTGATCCAACATCAGAATGGGTGGAAACTGAAGATCCTGAGTTTGATGTTGATTTTGATATTGACATGGCGTTGGGGGGGTTGATCCCAATGCAGATCTGGTAGCACCATCGGAACCAGAATTAGTAGCCGAATCAAGCAAAGGCAAACAACCAATGGAAGGCACTAGTCGTGCAGCTCGACCAACTCATGCTTCTATTAGGTCTAGTTCTATTATTATTGATGCTACTACTAAGGTTGCAGATGAGGTTGAGGCATCCTCAGACTTTGATCCAGATAATGTTTATAAAGCTCCTATTGATGATCCTATGTCTAGTAGTGGTGATGAGTTTGATCATGTTGATCATTGATATGTACCTGAAGACTTGTAGTCTTGTAGTAGGCCAATGGCCCCATAGCTTTTAGCATTATTTTTGGACTCCATAGGCCATTTAAAGCCTCACTGCTTATGTATTTTGTCGATGATATGTATTGCACACAATGCTATTTTGATATATTCACCTTTACATTGTATATATATGAGCAAACATTGCATATTTTGTCTCTATTGGTTTGGAATCATGGTTTTAAATCTTAAAATTAATTTTTTCATTAAAAAATAATTATTTCGTGTATTTTTTTTAAAAGTGGTTCATTGAGATCTAATCAATCCCGGTTTGACTAATTCCGGTTTGAAACCTGGTTTATTAGGTGGATCGGTTCAGTCACCAGTTTCGGTTTTGAATACTATGTATACAGCGATATTACATGCCTCCGCCCACAAGAACATAGGCATATCGTGATCATGGATCATGACCTTGGTTGCTCTAACTATACTCCTATTCTTCCTCTCTGCCATTCTATTCTGTTGCGAATTGTAGGCCACTGTCAGCTCTTTCTTGATTCCTCTGTGATATTCCCACTTGGCATTTTACTAAGTGAAATATCAATTTTGATCATTTTTGCTATATTGCACGGATGCACTTAGGAAATGTGGGTTTAGAAGTCCCACACATGATTTTTGGCTTAGAACACACCCAAACATTAGAGCTAGAGGAAATATCGTGGCTTTAGTGGAGCGTGGGGGCCACCTCATGAGAATTTCGGCCCATGTGGGAAGCACGCTCTCATTGGAGAGAGAATTAGTGAGGGAAGTTCGAGCTGGGCCCACATGGGCATTTTGGAGGCATCTTGACAAAAGGAGGAAGAGACACATAATTGCTCATCCATTCATCATTTGCAAAACTGTCTTTTGACAAGAGCACACTTGAGCTGAACCCAAGTCTGCAAGTGTTGTTTAGCACACAAGTGTCTCCGAGCGGAAATCTCAACCCTTGCTTCAGTGGACTTCGAGTGCCAACCCAAGGAGGGAATTTTTCATTTGTCATTTCGTACCAGCAGCAGGAGGTTTGATTTTCAGGGAGAGGTTCAGCTACAGCAGAGCAGGGATTGCGCAAATTCAAGGTGGAGGCACTCCGGGAGGTGGATTGATGTGTGGTTGAGGCTGAAACTTGGAGAGAAGGTTGGGAAGTATTTTGAAGAGTATTGTAGCTATTTTGGGGGCCATTTGCAGCAGGATTTACAAGTGGGTCGAATCACCCAGCAGTTGAGCCATTAAGGGGAAATAGGGCCGAATTTCCGAGGTTAATCATTGGCCAAATCCTTCATGTGTTATTCTAGGTATTTGGTGGAAGGCCGAGATTAATTTCCCAGAATTTTATGAGCACTAGAGAGGGTCCTAGCGGCAAATCTATTCAGCCAGTAGCGTATTTCTGGGCATCTATAGCGGAGAGCTAGAGCAGTGCATCAACAGATTGGAGAAGGGTGACTTATTTATCATTTGGGGCTTTGTTAACTTGCCTTGATCAAACCCAGGTGCATTCCTTCCAGCACCATATTGTACACCCTTTTATTTATCAATAAAGAGCTCAGCGGCACAGTTTTTGGGGCATGTTCATGGTCTGGTTGTGTGTTCACTGTTTTATGGATTTTTGTCTATGTTTGCTTTGTATATTTATTGTAAATCTTCCTTAGGAATATTACAGTGGTATTAGAGATCACAGACTTGGCACAGCCTGTGGGAGCAACGCAGTCTATGACACTGGAGGATAGGGAAAATGTGACATACCGAAGGCAAAGGTATAGAAGCAGAGAGAGGCGGTTGCATATTACCCCTAACCCTGTGACAATCGAGCCTAAGGTTGTAGAAGCAAACATGGAGGACAATGAGGGAGACAAAAGGAGCAAGGAAAAGGAGTTTGCCCATCTTTTGTTGAAGGCAGTGCAAGACTTGTCTAGGAATATTGAAGGAATGGGCCAGCGGAATGGCAATGGCAACAAGGGTAAGGGAGTCCAACGGGATTTCCAATTTGGAGAAGGGTCTGGCACTTCACAACACCATGCATCCCTTAATCCCAACATGCCACTGATTCCAAACACACCCCCTAGGTCTACCATTCCCACGTTCCTAACATCTGGAGCTGGTGGGCAACCGGAGCAGGAGGATGCGCCTTATGGGGACTATTTCTTGGAGTATCAATCCTATGGACCTGATTTTGGGAAGGCGATTACTTTCAAGGATTTCTGCCAGTTGAAGGGCAACAATAGGCCCAATGGACAAAGTTGAGGAGGCTACATACAAGGGACAGACTTGCAGCACACTGTGGGGAGGTTGTTTCTCCCAACTTTCGATGCCTCTCCCAAGAGCTCAGCCAAGGCGTGGGTCGAAAAGTTAGATGTCTATTTCCAGC
>APFE030142507.1:0-13890 GCA_000404065.3 Pinus taeda
TGCTAAGAAGATCTGGAGGAAGAAAATGTATTGCAATCATTGCAACAGAGGTGGTCATCCGAGGGCCACATGTTGGAGTCTCCATCCAAAGCAGCACCTTAAAGACAAAGTTTCGGTGTATGAACGAGGTGAAACAATTGTTCGACAAGCAAAACCACCATAGGGGGATGAGCCATTCATAGGGATAAGTGAAAAATGGTTTCTAGATATCTTAGATTGTCATGGTAGTGATTTTGTAATCATTTGTTGCATTTTAAAATGTAAAAGTGATGATGTGTTTTCCATCACTTGTTAAGCAACAATGATGTCTGGTCTTGTTTTTAGTTGCATGATAAACTATGAAAGTGATGTTCTGTTTCCAGCACTTGTCAAGGAAACAAAAGTGTTTGGCCTTATTTTTGTAAATCATGTGATGAAGTGATGACGTGTTTTCCATCACTTGTTGAAGCAACAATGATATGTACCTTGTTTTCGTAGCTCGGGTATTGTCTCCATTTTGATGTAAACTTGACCACCGAGTATGTGTTATAAAATTGTGGAAAGTATGGGATGCTTGGGTCATTAATTGGTCATGAAACTCAAGCATGTAATTTTCAAAAACAATGTAAGATAGGTTGCACAGATTGCAGGTGTCAGCTCATTGCTTAATGCTCTGAAGAACAAAGGAGAAGGAGATGGAAGCATGACCTTTTTCAGGGTGCTTGTGATGCAAATAAGGTACAAAGAAGTTGCATAATATTTTTCATGCCTTTGGAGGACCAAAAGCTCCTTAGTGGGGAGCATTGATCTAGGTGGCTCTAGGGACACACGCTGGACAAAGAGGGCTTATGGAAGCTCAAACCAAGACCAAAGCGTAGATCTTGTCGTCCTCATCACAACAGTGTGAAAGATTTGTCAATCTGAGCTCGTATGAGGGAAAATGAGCCAGTCATATTTTTGGTCAAAGTTGGGCTATGGGCCAGGTTTATGTGTCCTACAATTTGACCAACCTCGAGGTATGAAACTTGCATACCAATTCTTTCTTACCCTTCACAACAAAGCCTTCATGTTGCTTGATGTATATCTCTTCTTCTAGATCCCCATGAAGAAATATTGTCTTCAAATCCATCTATTCTACCTAAAAATCAAAAGCAAAAACAACATATAAAAGTAATCTAATGGAAGCTAACTTGGCAATAAGAGAAAAAATATCACCAAAATCATTTCCTCACACCTGGGAATAACCTTTTTCTAGCAGCCAAGCTTTGTATTTCTCCATCTTTCCTTTTTCCTTAATCTTCTTCTTGAACAACTAGTTACCTCGAATGGGTTTTTGAGCCAGCAACTCCACCAAATCCCAAGCCTCAATTTTGTCCAAAGATTCCACTTCATCAACCATTCCCTCCTTCCAAATTTTTCCATCATCTGAATCTACTACCTCCTTGGCAATTCTAGGATCATCATCAATAATAGATAGAGAAAATGTTGAATAGAAAGTAGATAGACTATAAATTTATGGCTTCCTTCTCTCTCAAACTGATATTCTCAAACATGGGAATCTTCCTCTTCTAATTCTTGTTGTGTTGTAGAGTTTGATTCTTCCTCCTTTAGCTGAAACTCTAGATTTTGAGGTTCCTCTGGTTGGAATTCATGTTTAGCAACATCTTTCAGCTCTCTAAATGCCACATCCTGGTTGTACACAACCTTCCATGTTTCGAGGTTCCAAATTGTATAACCTTTTAAACCATCCTTATACCCAATAAAGATGCACCTTTCAGATTTACTATCCAACTTGGTTATTTTCTGATTTGGAACATGTACATATGCATCATAGCCAGATACCCTGAAATGTTAAATAAAGGGCTCATTACCAGTGCATACGTCATGTCGAGTATTATCCTCCAATGGTGATGAAGGTGATCTATTAACTAGGTAACGTGCAGTCTCTATTATCACTGCCCAAAATTCGTATCCTAACCTGGTGCCATTAAGCATGTTTCTTCTCGTTTCCATCAACTTCCTATTCATTCTTTCTACAACTCCATTTTTCTAAGGTGTTTATGGAGTAGTCTTTCATGATGCTATAGTGCACTTCTTATGGATCTTCAAATTGTTTCTTGGAGAACCCTCCACCATTATCTCTCCTCAACACCTTCATCTTCTTCTCTATTTAATTTTCCACCAAAGCCTTAAATTATTTAAACCTATCAAAAACTTCATATTTGTTCCCGAGGAAATGTATCCATATATTCCTTGATAAGTCATCTATAAATTAGACATAGTAGACATACTTTCGCAGTGATGAAATTGACATACGTCCAAATACATCACTTTGGACAAGCTCTAATATCCCTCTCGCCCTCTTAGAAGCAGAGGGAAAACTCACCGCATTATGCTTCCCATACACACAATGTTCCCGTAAATCAAAATCCAGAGAGAAATTAGACATACCTTCTACCTTACCATTACCATGTAGTATTCAAAGGCCCTTCTCTCCAATACGTCCGAACCTTTGATTACATAACATGGCATTTTCTCGAGAGACCACTAGGGTTTTTTCCCCACATTCATGAAACACATAACTATTACACCCATCAATAATGTTTCTACCAAAATTCTTATACAGAGTTCCAATGCGAACTCCCCACATCAATACCAATGATCCCCGAACCATCCTGTAAGTATATTTCTAGAAAACTGTTTTTAAAGCTACATAATGCATCTTCCTTACAAAAATCATATATCTCACCAATGCAGGAATATGAAAAACACTAGGATGTGTTTGAATCCTTCCACCTTGCAACTTCAACTTGAATTTTCTATGTCCAATGATTCTGTCCTTCCTATCAACCCCTAAGAAGACGCCACCACCATCATATTTCTCATACTCGCAGAACCACTCTCTATGGGGAGTGAAGTTAAATGATGCACCAAAGTCAATCAACCATGCCTCATGATCTACATGTGTACCTGCAGAAGAATCCAAGTACACATTTCGATTTTCATCTGTGGTGGTTTTCTCCTCTACAGAAGAAGCATCATCAGATCCCTTTCCTTTGATAGGACCTTTAGATAAATATTCCTTTTTATAGTTTTCTTCCTTTCCACATTTCCAAAATAACTTTACATGCTTACATAGAGAATTAGATATGTGTCTATATTTAGATCTCCCACTTGAGGGCTTATTTTTGTTTATTTTCTAGAACCATCCTTATATAGACAAGGAATGTCCATTTTTTCCCTCCATATTTTTTTGTCTCATCTCCTCCGACAACAAGGATGAGACTATTTTATAAAACTTCAAGGTAGCTATATTGCTACCTAGAACAACAACACGACTATTCCATGAATCTGGTAGAGAACACAACAAACTGATGCACTTATCTTCATCTGAAATTTTTATATCAATAGATAAATGCTAGCTTACCACGACTTTAAGGTGTTGTGATGTTCTATGATTGAGTCTCTGTCCTTCATCCTTAGGTTATACAACAATTTTTGTAGGAATAATTTGTTTACGAGAGACTTAGATTAGTACAAATTCCCTAACTTGAACAACAAATCCCTTGGCGTTTCTTCCCTAGACACATTAAACAATATTGAATCTAAGATAGATAACAATATTATCCTTTTTTCCTTCCGATCCAACTTCACTCAGTATTCTACTAAAATTTTCGTTGGTTTAGTAATTGGATCTACCATGATCCACTAACCTTTATCCCCTTTCAAATCCTCCATCTTGAGCTTCCACAACTCAAAAACATGATCATTAGATTTCTCGATATCTATATTTCCACTTCTCAGCATCTTCTTTCAGCGCAACAATTGATCTCACATATCTTCCACTGAACATGTTCTACCACAGCCTCGACCAAAACCCCTCAACAATAAATCCATCCCCTTGAATCTGAAACAACTGTGATACAAAATGTATGTTTTAACCTTGTACAGAAATTACCTACAAACGAATTCTTAAAACAACAAAATTAAACAATGTAGAGAACACAAAATAAATATACAAAGAGATTTTTCGTTGGATATAAAAAATGGGACTATCAAATCGATTTTTCATTATATTCCTTTCAACGTTATAATAAAAATATATACATGCTGAAGAATTCATAAACCCCAATCTATTAACCCTGGATTAGAACATAATTGTAGTTCCATTGACAGGATCTACAAAATACCATGGGAAAAATACCATCATGCCCAAAAACATGTGAAAAAATAGTGCACAAAACCATGGCTAGGTCTACCTAGCATCTTTGGATCCCCCCATCCTTGGGTCTGCATATATATAGGAAACAAATTTCTTTGGGAACTGCTCTGGATCCTGTACAGAGGGGCTATCACCCCCCTCTAAACCCCCCAACAAGGGGGAATTTCACCTCCCATGTGACTCCCCTCTTTTAACCGATGCAATGAACACGGGTCGTTGTTGCTGCCGCAAACCCTGTGTGCATGCGAAAATTCATGGAAAGAATGTAAAAAAAACCTAACACCCTATTTAGATATGAATATATGCTTTGTCTATCCTATGCCACCCTCAGATTCTACATTATAAACTGAATTTTTTGCTTCATTTCCTTGAGTATATCTGACCCAATATGCACTTTTCTGACTAGATCATTCTATATGATAGGAGTAATGCAACTCCTCCCATACACTGCCTCAAATGACTCATCTTTATGGATTCATGGTATCCATTTTTCTGTAAACTCCATAAATGGAAGGTAATACTCCCACTTTTTGGGCTAACACATCACATACATCGTCAACATATCCTCAAGGATCCTATTTTTCCTCTTCGCTTTCCCATTTTTCTGTGGATAGTATGCAATTTTGAATGCTAATGTTCTCGCCAAAAATTTAAATAATTCCTTCCTAAACCATGAAGTGAACTTAGCATATTTATCTAAAATAATTTTCATGGGGATACCATGTAGCCTCATAATCTCCTTTTTGAATATTTGTGCCACTTCATTACCAAAATTAGTGGAATTTTATACCACTAAATGAGCTACCTTCCTCATCTTATCAATCATTACCATGATTGCATCATGCTTCTATAATGAAATCCATAGAAATTACCTCACATTTCCATTCTAGAATTGGAATCGGCTATAACAAACATGCTTGATTCTTACAATAGACTTTTAGTTATTGGAATTATATGAATTTTGAAACAAAATCAACCACTTCCTCAAATTTGATAGTAATTGTACCTTTTAATGGCTACAAGGGTCTTTCAATACCCTAGATGGAATTATTAAGGATTAACATGAAACTCATTAATTATTTTCCTTTTTAATCCATCACTAGTTGGCACATACATTATGATTTTAAATCTAATTATGCTATCATTAGTGAGGTGATATTCCTAATCCTGGACATCTTGTAACAAATTTTCATTAACTTGCTAATAACTTTCATCTTGTTGTCCAACACTTTTGACCCTTTCTATTATGTTTATTTTATAAGAACATATAGTTGTCAAGTCGTTCAATTGAATTATTCTACATAGAGCATCAACATATGTATTTGTTTTTCCTTTGATGTACTTAATCTCAAAGTAAAGATCACTGAGCATGGTCAACCATTTTGATTTCCTAGTATTCAACTTCAATTGTTCAAAAACATTCGTGAGCCCACTATGGTCTATAATTAGAGTCAATTTCCTACTAAGGAGGTAACCCTTCCAAATTTTCAAAGCATGAATGATGGAACTTAACTCAAGGTAATGAGTTACATAATTCACCTCATGTTCATTTAATTTCCTTGACTCATAAAGTACTACATGTCCTTCCTACATTAGGACTCCACTAAGCCGTTTTGTGCAGGCATATCTGAACACCACAAAATCGTTGTCACGATCTGCAATCCTCAATCCGTTGGTGAGGAATTTTTTTGATTTCTCAATTATCTTTTCACATTAAGTATTGCACTCAAATCAGTTTCCTTTTCTCTACAAAACTATGATTGGATGGCTTATCTTGGAGAAATTTCAGAAAAATATTTTGTAATATCTTGCCAATCCTATGAATGATCTAATAACATCCACATTCTATGGAGTTGGCCACTCCATTATGGCCCTGATCTTATCCGGATCTAGTGTTATCCCTTCCTTGGAGACAATATGACATAAATAATGTATCTATGTTTCGGAGAAATCAGAGAAGTTGAGCTTTGCAAAAATTTTGTGCTCGATAAAAAAATCTAACATTACAGCCATATGGTTTTCTTTCATGCTTTCCTTGAGTACACTAGTATGTCATCAACAAACAAAATGACAAACCTATCCAAAAAAGGATGAAGAACATCATTCATTAAGAAAATAAATGTGGTAGGGGCATTACAAATCCCAAAGAGTATGACTACAAGCTCATAGTGTTGATATCTTGACATGAAAGAAGTTTCACGAATGTCTTCCTCCCTAATCCTTAATTGATTTCATCATTACCTTATGTCAATCTTGGAGAAGACTACAAATCTTCTCAATTGATAAAATACATCATCTATCCTTAGCAATGGCTACTTCTTCCTGATGGTCGCCTTATTTAACTATATATGATCAATGCATAATTGAAGGGTTCCATCATTACGTTTTTATAAATAATACATGTTCTCCCCATCAAGACACACTCAGCCTTATGTACCCTTTGCCCAGCATTTGATTTACCTATAATTTCAGCTCGACGAACTCAGGGGTACTCATCACATAGGGTGTCTTGGATTTTGGTGCTGCTCCAAGTACCAATTCAATAGAAGTTTCATGAATGTCTTCCTCCCTAACCCTTACTCGATTAATTGTTACCTTATGTCAATCTTGGAGAAGACTACGAATCCTCTCAATCGATCAAATACGTCATCTATCCTTAGCAATGGCTACTTCTTCCTCATGGTCACCTTATTTAACTATATACGATCAGTGCATAATTGAAGGGTTCCATCATTATTCTTTTATAAACAATACATGTTCTCCACATCAAGACACACTTGGCCTTATGTACCCTTTGCCTAGCATTAGATTTAGCTAGAATTCCAGCTCGACGAAGTCAGGGGTACTCATCATATAGGGTGTCTTGGATTTTGGTGCTACTCCACGTACCAATTCAATAGAGAATTGTATCTCTATGTCAGGAGGTAATCCAAGAACCTCCACTAGAAAGACATCTGTGACTACTACAAAAGAAGGCACCTTCTCAATAGTTCCATCTCATTCTCAATATCATTGCAATTTTTCTCATCATTAGAAATATGTACTACAAACAATGTGCATCCCTTTCTGTTGCTACGCTTGGATTGCATTGTAGTAATATATCTTAATGATGTAGGCTTGATTTTCCCTGCTTTCTCCCTACTCATTTAATCACTCAGTGTCCTTCTCAAAATAATCCACCTTAGTCTTCCACATGTACAACCATTCCATACCCAATAATATGATATATGAACCTAATGGAAATGCATTCTAGTGTGTTGTTGTGGATATGCCACTAAGTTGAAATGCACATGACCTTACCCAATAAGTGGTTCTCCTTTTTGTTTTGGTTTTTAACAAACCAACCATGGTCCTTCATGCACTTTCCTAGCAATATTTCATTTTTCAACATGTTCTCGGTCTACATAACTATAATTATAACATGGATCAATTAAAATGGAAATAATATGATCATGCATGTTACCTTCCATCTCAACGATCTATTCCTGGTGGTCTTCCTGGTGTTTGTCCACTACTATGTAAATTTTAGGCATAGTCTAGGCTACCTCACCCATTATCAAAGATTCTTGGTTACTGCATATATTTGGTTCAAAGTTTTTGATGTGGAAAAACCACGTTTCTATGGTTTTCACCACATGTCCATCATTTTAGCGGCTCTTGGCCTTCAAACTTGACATCTTTTGGTTCTGAACGTTGAACATTTTTATTAACAATAATGTTAATTTTCTTTTGGAATTAGGTTGTTAGCGTTAGATACTTAACGTCCCTTTTCTCTAAATTTTTCTTAGGCCAATCCTTCTTTTTGCCAATGGCGTTCTTTTCTTGCTGGCTGCTCTTAATTTCAGGTTTGATTTTTTTTTTTTTCTCATTGCATTATTTTAGTTTCTTGATAGATTTGTTCGGAGTCTAAACCTTTCACAACTCAATTTTATCACTAAATTCCATATACAACCCACTAATAAACCTTTGAATATTGGATTTCTCATCTCTAGTAGTATGGTACATACCTCAATAATACTAGGAACTTGGTGACATATTCATCATGTGATAGTTTCCCCATCTTGAGTTCATATAACTCTTTATCTTTTCTATCATAATAATGTTCATATAGGTATTTCTCTCCTAAGAGCTTTTCAAATTCATGCCAAACTAGATCCCTCTCAACAATACCTCTGCCATTGTTCCAATCTTTCCACCATGTTTCTACCTTCCCTTTTAAGCTATAGGTGGAAATTTTAGCTTTCATATTTTTAGAATAGTCATGAATTCTGAAAAACATCTTCATGCCAAGCAACCAACCTTCTTCTTGCTTTGATTTCTTCATATCCCCATCAATTTTGAGTGGATTGTCTTTCCTAAGCATCTCAAGCATGGGATCCTTTTGCTTACTTGCTAAATGATGATGATGATAATGGTGAGAATGATGGTGCTACCTCTTGGAAGAAAAAATAGATGGCCTGTAAGAAGAATGCACATGTGTTATACTCCCTCCTCTCAGGGCACTTGATCAGACATCTCCTCGAATAATACCATTACTCCCCTGTCTATTTCTCCTTCTAGATCTACCACCATTTTCCACAGTAGTGTTATGTTTTAACTCCTCATGGATTTTCCTATATATATGATTGGCCCTCATCTCGACTTGCATATGCCTCTGGAAATACGAGATAAGTTGCACGATAACTGCATTTATCCATAAATAAAATATATCACTATTCATGTTAACTAAATTATTTCAATGCCACTTAACAAATCATCATAACAACAACTCCAAATATTTGTATCCAAATGTATTGATTGAAAGGGTTTTCCTTATAAAGTTGAATGTGACGAAAATATTGTTGTGACGATGAACCACATTGGATGGCTCAGAACGCATTGATGATGGTTTTTTTATTGAAAAAAATCTTGTATTTCATAATATGGATCAAAGAGGCCTAAATTCAATCGGTTTTTTTTTTTTATATAATATTTCCTACCTTTAATCCCTTTATGATGTGATTTATTTTTCCACGTTGACTACAACAATCTCATATAAGGATTGAAGTGTTCCAAATTCCTTTTTATTATTACTACCCTAACCTTTATCTCTAATAGTAGCTTTTCCATTTATAATTATTCCCCATTTCCATTGCTTTCCATTTTGAACCTTCTTTGTTAACTCAACTTCGTATGTTGGGATGAAGTATTAATTTATACAAATTCTTGATTATTTTGAAGTAGGAGATTTATCAATTATGGAGAATTTATGGTCAGTACAACTTACCTTAACATAGATCAATTCATTTTTATATTTTAATGTCTTTCTTGCCTTCTTTGCTTATATGGGATAAGTTGTTTCAGTTTGTGACATATCTTTTATTTCCTCCTTTACTATTACTAGTTTGTCCTCAAATTTTCACTCTTTTATATAAAAAATTATGAGTTTCAAGGTTCTTTTTTTACACTCATGGTCCATTTTACTGTGCTTATTTATTTACTATATGATAGCTTTGATATCTAATTTATTTTCCATACAAGAATTTCTATTCAATTTTCCCTTTTTATCTTTAATATTTTTTCTCAAGTTACAATGTTTTTCAATCATTGGTTGTTCCTATCTGTCAATTTCTTGTAATATAGACTACATTTGTAATACCCCTACCAATTTATGATATAAATATATATACATTGATGTTTGGATAGTAGGCCAGATGTTTATAACGATTACGATGGTGATCCAAATTCATTTAGAGCTAGATTTCCAAGCATATATATGTCATTTTCAAAAAGTGGTCGAAGGGTCAAGATTTCAAATATTGTACATATTTCAATATTAACGAAACATCGATAGGATGCAGAGACCATTCCACATAAAAGAGTATGGAGGGAAATACAACTACATGCCAATAGAAAATAGGCGTTGTGTTCATTGTTTGGGAAAAGGACATGTGGGGACCACATTGCTTCAAGGAGTGCCACATGGCAAGGAAAGGCCAAGCATATTTGGAAGGCACATGTTTCTCTTAGGGAGATAGAGGGAGGCATGATGGATTTTACACATTATAGTATTCCATTCTGGTGTATTTGGTTATGGTCCAGTGAGCTAGCGAGCCCTGTGCTTGGGCTTTTGGGCGAGCTTGAATTTTGTCTAAGGCTAGGAAGGTGTTGGGGGAGGAACAAGAGTTCCTGCAAGCCTATGATAATACCATATTCAGTTTTCCATAAGGATATTTGAATGGTTGGAACCACTGAGGCACTGGTAGGGTGTAGGTAAGAGATGTACCACTGGAGAAAGTTCGACGGAGTTGGAGTTTATGGTTGGGGCAATGTTTGATGGATGCATCCATTGTCTAAACGTATGTATTTCTTATTTGGTTCCTTCATTAGTTCTTATATAGTTGTAACCATAAGTTGTAGGTGACCCGTACTTGATATTGATGAACCACGTGGTTTATGGTTTGGTGGAACATGGAGATACTATAGGAAATTACTTATTTCAAACCTGAAAAGTGTTCCTGTTTATTTTGTGTTTTCTTGTGCAATTTATGAATGTGTGTTGGAAACCCTAGTTTTCTAGATTATATGATGTGTTTTCATTAATAATGCTCCTATTGTTAATATTAATTTTTTATCCAATTATGTATTATGGTGTATAATGGTTTTTATATCTTAAGTTCATATTTCCGCATTTTGAACACACGCCATTCTTGTATTCTTCATTGCATTCCTTGTTTCTACAAGTAGATATTGGAATTATGAGTGGTGTGGTTTGAGTATAATTTCCTAGTAAGGAGCTATGGATGTTATAAGGTGGCTTCAAAGCACATTTTTCAGCAATAGGTCTCATTCGACAAAATATGGGTGAAAAATGAGAAAATTTGAAGATGTCCCCCAACTTTTTGTTATAAGTATAGTGTTGCGATTGATTAAAAATTACCTAAAAAAATAGTATAGAATCTAAGAGGACATTGGAAGGATCAAATTATATGGAAGAATTACTAAATTTGAGTTGTCGAATGCTAAAATTTGTGTGTAGGGAGCCATTCCTGTGTATTAGATTCTATTTGGATTATACATGTGTGTGTGTGTCTGTGAAATGTGAAAATTTTGGAACACTATAAGGCATATTGAAATGGACCTAGGATTTGTTTTATGTTGGGGTTAGAGTCCGCAGTGGATGGGTTCGACATAAGCGTTTTCACTGTGCCAACATGGTTGTGGAGGTGGAACCATAAATTATGTCAGTAGCCAAATATCACATTGAGAAAGTGAGAGCCACAACAGTGAGATGTCAGGCCACGAAGGCTAGCAGATTGGAGCCATTTTACAATCTGATAGGCCATGGCATTGAGGGGACTAAGTTATAGTGACAGGCCACAAGGTTTAGTGTTAAATAATGGAGGGTTTGATATTAATTAACTAAGTGATTACCTTCATAATGGAACCCTGATGGAGATGTGGAACTCAAATCCATATGATCTTGGGAGGCTCGTTAAAGGGTAGACAAGTTTGCATCTAATGATGATAATGGTTGATGGATCAACGAGATCGAGGTTGTCAAATCCCATTAGAGTGTGTGTGTGTGTGTGTGTGTGTGTGTGTGTGTGTGTGTGTGTGTATACACACACACACACACACACATACACACACACATTAATGAATGTGTTTGATGTTGTGAGCGTATAATGAAACTCACGAGGGCATAGTTATAAGTGTGCCATGTGGAAATTGAAAGGCGATAGGCCCACATTTCGGACATGGAACAAACCAATGAATGTCGATAAGGTTCTAGAATACATGAGTTTTTCCTAATCAGTTTGGGTTGGGCATGGAGTTAAGGGGTAAAAAGTTAGTTTCAGAATTTAATTAACTTATATAACTTTGTAACAATTGTCGAGTAAGGAGAGAGAGATGCTTAAATTCACAGGGCCATATCTTTGAGGTCAGGAGTCAAATTTTGTCGTGTGAGTAATCGAAATAAGTGGAATTTCAGGTAGAGCATATCTCACAAGTTAAAAAAGAGATTTGAAGGAAGAAATTTCATAGAAAACATGGAAAAATATATAGGAGTTTAGAAACAAGAATTCATTCTTAATTAGAAAATTTGAAGCGAATAAATTTATGCCAAAGTGTTAGAGGTGCCCTTAATTTTTTCTAGTTTTTGTTTAATTTTCGGAAAATTATTGTCTAAAAAAATACATGTATATCATTGCATAATTAAAAATTAAAAATTAAATATAACAATAAATAAGTGAGGGTTGTTGGTCGTAAGTCAAAATATTATTAAAATTTTCCACAAATACTGACTATTCATAGTTTTCGATATTGTTAAGTGATGTATTCATGTTTCACGGACCCTTAACTATCATGAACCCTAACTGTTCTAAACTCTGACCTCTCTGACCATTTGACTAGTCTAGTCACTTTTTGGTTTTTAAGTGTTTTTTCATTACTTTTTTTTTCCCTTTTAATGAAATACGACTAAATGTTGGGTAAAGAAACATATCTATATTCAACATAATTTTAAAATACAAATAAAAGTTTAACTTATGAATACTTGAGTATTTCCTTGTTTTGCTTCTGGTTTAATGATTGGATTTCATCTAAGTTCTAATCGAAATTAATGAGCTAGTACGCTTAGAATTTTTTATCTATTTCTCTTGAATTTTTATAAGTTCACGAGTGTGTCTTTCGAGAACTTGTTTAATACTTAAATTTGAGTTTTGTATGTCAAAATTCCTAAAGGTTTTTATGTGAAGAACACCTAATTTCCTACAAAAGCACATGTGAAATTTTATTAACTCTACATTATCTTCATTAGTATTGATTTTAATTTTGATTTATAATTTGAAATTATTCCTTTTTTTTTAAATTCATTTTCTTATTGATTTTTTAGGTCTATTACAGATTATTCCAAAATGGTTAGAAAATGAATGACCGAGACCTCTAGACATATAATTCAAGAAATCAAGCTGAAAACGAAATGAGGAGAAGCTCGAGATTTAGAGATACCAATTCAAATATTTCCCTCTTTTCACATTCAACTTATAGGACTCAAGATGCAGGCAAGCATTCATGGGAAGAATTTTTTACTTCCTTTGATGAAAGAAAATGCTTAAAATAAAAAAATTTATATGATGAATCTTCTTTAGATTATGAAGCAATTGGGAAAACTGAGCTGCATAAAATTGAGGCCACACCCAACATTTTTCCTTATTACAAAACGATTAGTTGGATTTTGATGGATGCTCATGCACTAATCTATTCCATTTATGATCATAACCAAAATATGGTTTCCTCCTAGAGGCATAAAATCCTTAGTTTTATATATAAGTTAAGTCCTCCTAAAATCCTTTTGAAAGAAAAAAAATTAGATGAATTCCATGATAATGGCCTAAAAAAAAATAACAAGGATTAAAAATTAGTTATTATAGAGTGGCTTTGTGACCTTGAGAAATTCAAATTGAAAATGGGGAAAGATCAACTAGTATCAATCCTGAAACTCCCTTAAAGATATATAGTCAATATGTTTTCTAGACTATATCAAGAAGTAACAATGTAAACTTTGAAATGGGAACCATAAACTCAAAACGGGAACTCTGGCCCAAAAACCCCAAAAAAACATCAAAAACAGTGCTAAAAACGAAAAGTGTGTATAGTGGAATGATGTTTTTTTTTTAGGTGCCAATTTTGAACGTGTTTTAAAA
>APFE030142509.1:4030-14943 GCA_000404065.3 Pinus taeda
CTAGAGAGCTTGCATCTCTGTCTTCTCAAGGATATAAAGCCGTTGGGGTCATAGGGCTTCCAAAGGAAGCTTTGTTTTAGGCCAAGGCTTTCCAACATCCTATCTGCTTCTTTCCATCCTTCTCTTATGTTTAGGATGAAGTGGCCTAACTGGTTTCTAACTTTAAGCTGTGCCCTTTTTCCTTTTCCTACAAAGTGCATCTGGTCGGCATTGCGAAATTGCCTGAAATACTCCAGGGCAAAGAGCCTCATGGGCACAAATCTGGGAAGCTTGTATGGGTGCAGCTCACAGCCATATATCCTAATCACAGTGTAATGCTGGTAAAAATACCAATCTCCTATGCTGTAGGCACTGGACAGTTGCAGAATCCTCTGCATTTCATCAGTGAGTCTTGGAGGGAGTGCTGTCAAGAGTAGAGACAAGGCTGGATGAATGAATAATTCTATGAACTCAGAATATGTATATGGTGAATATGCACGGTGGTGGAACGCTGAGCTCCAGTATACCACTGATCTTGGGTTTCCTGCTGCATCCGTTCTCTTGATTTCGAAAGAGAATTTCTCATGTTGGTGATACAGAATGAGATGATAAATATATGAGGTGTATCTGAACACCTTCTCTCTGGATAAGTGCAAAAATTGCTCATGTATCTTGTCAGAGATATATGTAGCATAGTCATAACAAATGGGGGCCTTACCAGGGGAAAACATTGTCATCATTACTAGCATAGTTTCCTCTATGAACTCCATTGATTTGTACCCCAGCACTGAGCTTATCATGTATGCTAGGTCCAGGCCTAGTTGATTTAAATAGCCATCAAAGATGGGAGGATGCAGCACTGTGTCAGATTTTTTGATAAACAACTGATTAAGCTTTAGGATCTCTGCCTCTGTGAGTACCTTGGCTCCTTGATTGATTAGGTCTAGCGGGGATAAAGGAACCAATTCCCTTTGAGTTTTGATTTGCACCATCTCCCTGATGGCCTCAGGGGTGGTGTAAAATACAACTGCACCTTGTGTGTTGAGCACAACCCTCTTCATAGGGTCATAACAGTCAGCACATAAGTGGATGAGGTCAGGGAACTGATTGACCTGAGGCATCTTGAAGTTTGGGAGGGAGGACTCCCAAATGCCTAGGATGTTTGTTCCATCTCTGTGCTTAGCCCTGAGCTCATTTAATAAATGAATGTGAAACGTACATTTGGCTGGGGCGTCCTCCGAGATTTGGTAGTCTAGGTCTGCCAAATCTTGCCAGTCTAGCTCTCTCTGAGGAGCATTCAAGGGAGTAACATTAAGGGCTACTGATGCTGAAGGGGTATCCATGTCTGTTCAAATGTTTCTTGGGCTGATGAGCGAGCTAACTGGGAAAATGAAATTTGAGAGAAACACAGACTGGCAGGCCTGTTTTACAGCAGAATAGGATGGTACAGGGCTTTCTGTGAAGGCTTTTTATACAGTTTAACAGACCTCCTTTGACAATTTAGGAGCAGGTTAATGAGTTCACAATTGCGCGAACAGAGAAGGGTTTTCACTAAAATCTAAGTGTAAAATGGGTCCGTCAATGTAATTCGACCTCAAATTGTCCAGGGAAGACAGGATATACTTGGTTTTTGTGGTGAAATTTCAATGTCTTGCCGTGTCCAGGTATGTTTTATGAGTAACTGTGAAAAAACCAGTTTGCAAGGAAATGGACGGGCAAATACCTGTTTAGCCAGTAGCTTGGGACGAAAGAGTAGTTGGGTTGGCGCTCTGAGCTTCTGCTGATGGTCCAAAGTTGGCTGGTAGACTGCTGGTCGTAGTTTGCATGCAGACAGCACAGAGGTCCTTTTCTCAGAAAATAACAAAAAAACGCGAAAAACCGTAAAAATATGGCCTTTTTTCTTTATTGGCGCATTTTTTGAATGACATCAGCATGACGTCAGCATGTGGGTCCGAGATGGATGACGTCAGCAGGACGTCATCGGGTGACGTGGCGGCCTGAGACCGGTCCACGGGAGCAATGAGGTGGCGGCTAGGTGGGCGAATGGGGGACGAGGTGGGCGGTTGTGGCAATGATGTGGGCAACAGCAGGGCGTGGACGTGGGAGGGACGGGTGTCACCATATCGGGCCCCCTCCTGCACGGCAAGGAATCTGTCAGAGGGGGCTCCGACAGAGTTTGGCCGTGACACCTGTCCCCGCGTGACGCAAGCGTCTGACAGATATCAGAATGTATCTGTCGGACGTCGGGGGCCTTCCGATATTGATAGGAGCCGTTGATCTGCGGGCGTATGATCGGACCGCCGTCGGGTAATGAATCTGCACAGCAAATAAACTCCACGTTTTTTAAAGGTCGGACATTGGGCCACTCCGAAATTGGTGCTGACCGTAGATCTGGCAAAGCCACGATCGGACGGTCGTCGGGTGGATTAAATGCACGGATGATAGTGGTGATCGGGCGGGTTAAAAATTATATTTCTTGGCAGGCGCGCCCAGCGGGACCCTCCGCTTCATAGATGATTTTCAAAGGTTTTGGATGGTTTTATTGATTGAAATCAAATATGCCCGCCAACATTAGAAAACGGTAGAAAACACAAAGAATTTCAGGCAAAATTTTGTTCAAAGTATACGAGGGTGAAACTATAGGAAAAGGGGGTTCTGATGAAGTTATATAAAAAGGCACAAATTGGATCCCGACCTTAGGATAAGGCGGGGAAGGTATATTTTCATGATATTTCCGCCCTTTAATGGTTTTAAGGGGGTCAAAAAGGTTTCTTTAAGGGTTTTTAGGCAAAAATGGAGACTTTGGTAGGGGAATGGGTTAAGATGGAGAAAAGGGGCTAAACATGGGTTTTTGACCTTAACCAGATGTTAATTCAATTCCCAGAAGTAGAAATTATGGCTATAGTTCCAAGGAGGGGATACTTATACAATGCGTGGGGTTTATACACCATGGTGTTATACTAATAGGGAAAATGAAGTATAGGGAGCTAAATAATAGAGTTAGCTGTTAATATGGGGGGAAAATATGGATGAGGATCAGTACAACCAAGTTTTCATGAAAACAACTTAGTGTAAAGAGTAGATGAAAATGAAAAGAACTTTACACAAGAAATGTGGCTTCTAATGGCCTTAAAAACCACCATAAAACTTAGAGTTTTCCTTATGATCACACCTGGTGCAGGGGTGTTAGTTATGAGTGGTAAACAAAGGGAGAGAGGGGAGTTAGACATGATCCACTATGTTGTTTTGCCTGTACTTTGCATAGCAAAGCTGATCTTGGGGTGAACACCACTTCTGCAACTTCATCTACCTACGGAATTATTTGCTTAACATTTTTTATTTCTTCTTGGAGGGTGCAGTTTGAACTTGCAAACCCTTTGTGTGCCTTTTCTTTTGCATTGGATTTTTTGTTTCACTTCCTATCTAATACTACCCTTATTCCTTCCAAGGCCACAGATTAAGCAGATGGGAACCTTAGTTTCTCTGCCTGACTACTGATCTGCCAAGTTTAAACAGTTTGGACAGATTTCTTTCTCTATTCTACAACATAAATTGAAAACATGGCATGACCCAGATTAGACTGTTGGGTCATCCACAAAAATTTAAATAGGCCTGAAGGTATGTACACACCTTGTCTTCTTTTGCAAAATATGGATCCTTTGTAGTAGCAAAGTGGAGCATATTTGGCACTTGAATTTTTCCAATCATGAGATATGAAACCTATTGGTATAGGTAACCAACAGGAGGGATGAGAGAGTATGAGAAGCTGAGGTGCCCAACCAAAAATGAGCAAACACACTCCCTCTTTTCAATCTTCTAAACCCTCGGGAAGCATATCCTCTGCCCCTTCTCCTTCATTACTACCCTGATCACAAGGGATCAGGAGGGGGAGGATGACCATGGTAGTCAGCCGGTAAAATCCAAATGAATGGCTTCTGCGCAGCGTCTAGTTCATGAGCGAGCTCTATGCGCTCTTCATAAGAGCGTCCGCCTTCGCTACTGAAAGAAATGAAGAGAACAGATGCAGGCGCCTTGGAATTCAACCATTCCAGACATTCCTCTTCATCGATACTGCTTTTCTTGTCGCGGATTGCGCTATCATTCGATACTGCTTTTCTTGCCGCGGATTGCGCTATCATGTGTTACAGTGGTGCCTGACCCCGACTGATCTAAAAAAGACGAAGCGGGCAGAAAAGGCCCTGCAACCCATATGGGTATCTCTATTTCCTTACCTATGTATTCAATGATCGGAGATTCCAGCTCCTCGCACGTGTTGACCAAAATCCCCACGCAGTCTTTGATCCCATTCATCCATGGCCGAGAATGGGATTTAAATTTGGGCTTGGAACCTTGAGGCCCACCTGCAGGAGGAGGTGGAGGACTGGTGGCATATTCGAAGGCCAAAGCACTGGCGGTTCAGCTGCGCCGATGACACTGTTCTTTCGAAGGCCCAAGCACTGGCGGTTCAGCTGGGCGGATGAAACTGTTCTTCGATGCCAAATGAAACGCCCAAACCGTTTGGGCAATCCCTTTGAATTTGAATTAATGGCTGAAATTGTTGCAATGTGGCTTACAAGATGACAAGTAAGCAGAGAGAAGAGTTAATTTCAGAGAGAAACACCTTACGACTTAAATATGTATCTATTTTTTCTCGTCAGTTGAGATGCTTTAAATCAAAGCGATGACAACATACTAAGCTTGGCCAAATTGTAACATAGGGTAAGAGCTTTGAATTATAGAAAACAAATTGATGGATCCTTTAAAATATCAATGCTATCGTATTTACGACCATCCATAGAAATTTCAGATCGATCCCCGAAAAGTCACACATATAGATGATGCCTATATCCAGGCTTTAAAATTGATGCCCGTATTCACGTTTTCACAGTTTTTACCCGTAAAACACTGTTTAATTTAAAATAAACACGTCATTATCAACTTGCTAATAATTTTAAAAAACGTCATAATGATTCGCATATCATAAAATGACCAATTTCAATTATATATATAGATCTATCTGTGTGTAATGATTTTATTGAAGATTTGTAATGATCGTATTTAAGATTTGCAGGACGAATTGACCTATGCTCAAGTGTTGTGAGTCAATCAAATAAAAAATGATATGAATACACAGTGGTTAACAGAAATGGCCTCAGGATATTTGTACTATGTATAATTTTGATGGACGAGCATAGTCTAGCTCTAATGAAATGCATTTCTTAGAGAGGAATAACCTAGATTTCTTTCACTGTGTAATGCTAAAAAGGCTCGGGTGAAAGCCACTCGTTTCACAAAAATTTAAAGGAAAGTTCAAAATTGTTTGTTTCAGCACATGCCGTTGAAATGGGCGGTAAAAATTCTACTTTAATAGTAAACAAAATCACAAGATTTAAAGAAGTTTGTTCAAGATTCAAAGTTGGTAACGGACATCGGCTATGGTACTCATTCAACTTCTTCACAAAAGCAGGGATGTCATCGTAGATTCCCTTGTTAGAAATGTCATTGTTGCTTTAACAATCATAAAACCTATTCCTGGATTAAAGAGCTACAGATGTGGTTTTATATTTTATTTTCCCGATTGCTCTGCGCTTTTGATAATTAGAGTTTTTTATTTGGGGAACGGTTAATTTTCTATTGACAGTGAATATGTAGTTGTTGTGAAAGCATGATTAAAATTTTGGGAATGCGTATGTTTTCAATTCCATAACTCTTATTTTGAAAAGCCATTTATTGTTTTGAGTTTAGAGGTGTGATGCTTACGATATAGTTGTAGAATTAAAGTACTAAGGTCATGGTGTGAAATAGAAACACTAAAGTTTAAAGAAGCAACCCACAACTCCATGTCTTTGACTTGCACACAAATAACTAATATTATGGATAGGAGTGTAAGCTTGACTACAATGTCGAACAAGACAAGTATGAGTGTCGAATAACTTAACTACTCCTTATTTGTTTTCCCACTACTATCGATTTGTTCTCACTCATCATTACCAGAACCAATCTATTTACTACAAACACATTGGATACATTTTGATATCGATTTACAATTGAGGCAGAATCTTAAATTTGCACAGGAGCTGCTCTTCAGTCAACCAACACTTTCTCTGCCCTCGTTCAGGTGGTGGGGCTCACTTTGTTATTGTTGTTTGCTTAGAGGTGGGTACCCCTACTATTGGATATTGAAATGGTGGATATGCAACCAATTACTCTAATGGCACTTAAATTGGCTTTCGAAACTTGGGAGATGTTGGTCAGTATAGTGGAAAAGGAGAAATTTGGTAATCCGCCTCTGCGTGCTTGGCTTCTTCACATGTAGATCCATGTACCAGCACATGATGATATAAGCGGAGTTAGGTTCATGATCTTAAATTTGAACCATAGATCCTTGTAACATTTCGAGATGATAAAAGGGAAATCCTTGTAACATTTCAGGATGATAAAAGGGGAATCATTGAGCATAGATTTGAACAATGATTATTAGATTTGAATTTTGAACGGATAATCACAAGATTTGAATTTTGAACCATAAGACAATAGGCTTGACTCTTGAGGACACAAAAACTTATGTCTCAGAGGGAAACCAAGGTAGAATGATTTGAAATACTATTAGATTTCATACACCAATAAAGCAAAGGCACGCCTGAGCTTACCTTCATTACAATTGATTCAATAAGCCACCAATCACGCAAAAATGGCAATAATCCTAGTCTCTTACTATCTACTCTCTTAATGAAACCTATTATTCACTTAGGTAAAACTGGTAAAAATAATTATTAAAAGTCAAATGACGGGTTGTTTAAAAATAAAATTGTCATAAAAAATTTCACTGATGGGTAGGGGCACCCATCAAATTTAACCCCTACCTATATCCATTCGTTAACTATACACAAAAAACCGTGTTCTAGAAGTGTATGAAGGTTTTCTTTATATTTCTTGTTTGTACTTTAATAAGCGTAAAAAATGGAAATTGCCTCGTAATTTGGATCAATATGCTTCAGGAAATCAAAGTGGATAAATAGGCACCCTTCTAAAACAAGGAAAGTGGATGAATAGGCATCATTCTAGAAAAAGGGGCCCACAGAAGGAGCAGAAGATTATACTTCGGAGTCGTTTAAGGAAGTGGAGGAATCGCCTGGACGGCCAAAAGTGACTGGAATCGAGGAAAACAAATTCAAAAAATCTTGTAGAGATGGTGTTTGAATCATGTTTTTTAAGGTGGAAATAGATTCAACACCATCAAAAACATTTTGGGCACCTATTATTTTTAAGTTTAACCACTGTAACTTGGATTTACAAAAGTCCTTGCCGAATTTTCTCAAAATATGGCCGAAATTTTCATGGCTTTCAGGGAAAAAAAGCAGTCTCGTTAGACTATGTCTTATACTTCATACAGTATGAACAATGTTGTGAGTGACAAATATTTGGGGGACTTTCAAATGCTTTTGTTATTTTTTCAATAAATTTATTATTACAATTTTTTTCCCTTTTAATTATATTTGTAAATATATAAAGAGTTAGCTTTTTAAAAACTCTATGATTATTAAAATCATATAATATAATAATTTATAATTTTATTTTTAATTTTATTTAATGATGATGATGATAATGATTAACATCCACTAAGAGCAATGTGATCTATCAGACCTCAAGAAAAGAGAGTCCAATTTTCATTCTTCAAAATCTTGTTTCTGTGATCAAGGAGCAGGGAAATAAGCGTTCAAAGATTTATATAGTTGGGTTGGCTTAGTAATTCAAGAAGATTGGATGTGTGGCTGATGATATGGAATTGAGAGTGGGTGTGGGAAAGAGCCAGACAATCTAAAAGGAAGTGCTTTTCATCCTCCACCTTCTTAGTATCACAAATCTGACAAATTCTATCGTCCCATGGAGCCTTGGGAATAGCCCACTGCCTGGTCTCACTCCGAAGCTCAAGAGAGTTAGTTCTAATCCTAGAGATGTTCATTTTATTCTTAGTACTAGCCAACATACAGAGATGATTATAGTTATCAAGGATGGGGTTGATCACCTCCTTATAGTGCCTTAGATTCCTTTTACCCTCCAACTCCTTAGCATCCCACATCTTGTCCTTAAAAATGGAGGTAATATTATCTTTGTTACTTTCCTTGCTTCCCATGATGATATCCTCCTTAATCCCCCAAATGTTGAGCCAAGACTGAGCATCCTGATGCCACCTGCGCTCAAGTCGTAGGTGGGGGTTTTGACTAAAGTTAGAAGCAATTTTTGGGAGCCTCTAGGATTCCATACTGTGAAGCTTGTTCTTATACATCAAATATATAAACATAGCCACACTTTCAATGGGGGGTAGGCCAACTTCGATAAAGAGGATAGGACAAGGAGTATTTCCCTTGATCTTGAGGTTATAGGTTATGAATTTCTTTTGGATCATCTCAATCTTTCTCCACGACTCCCTAGATATACTGCACCTCCAAACTTCACATCCGTATAAGATAACAGGGGTGACGAGAGTCTCAAAGAGGAACCTTTTCTTACTCCAAATCTAAAGATCGACTAACTTATAATTGTTTTCAAGCTCATAATAAGCTTTCCAACCTCCAATAATTCTCTTCTCGATGCTATAATTCTAGTTGATCTGATGAGGAAATTCAATACCCAAATATTTATAAGAATAAACCTGCTCAAGACAACGGTTATCATAAATGAAACTACCATGGGTGTTGGAGAGGTAAATCCCCTCTACAGATAGAGGCGATCCCTACTAGCCCAGAACGGGTCTAGAAACAATCAAACAATGCTATCACGCAAGTTCCTAATTGCAAATAAAGAGTAGGTGATGAAGACCTACTTGAGATCCAACGCTTTAGTTTGTAGAAGAGATGTCGCCCGCGTTCCTTTGTCTTGGCCGGTCACGATCCTCCACTATCCACGTGAATGGACACCTGCACACAAAGAGAACAACACAAACACAAGCGTGAAATCTAATATATGCAATTATACATCAGTCAGGAAGGATATAATTCAACATCAACCATTACAAGTACAACGAGAATGTAACCATAATGATAGTCATCTATTATTAATAATTCAACAAAGGAGAATACAACCAGCGTCCTGACGTCAAGTCCTCCTTTGGCTGGGTGCTCAGCTACACAAGTCTTGCAAAAGCTTGAAGGGGTGAGGAACAAGCTCTCTCTCTCTTTAGTGACAAAGTCTCCTTACTTAGGTAAAGCCTTATGGATACAAAGAAGGCTTCTTGCAACTCCAATCTTTTGATATCTTCCTTTCAGCACAAGTATTGCCACCAGAGTCAGAACTATCCGAACTAGAACTAGCTTGCTCAAGCCATGGAGACAAACTTTTATAGAGGAAAAGGAAGAGATAAGGTCAATCCCCCACAATAATGGATTTGGCTTCATCACTTGGAAACTTCCAAGGAATGGTGGCAAACTACTTTCCATCCAAGGAGATTCGAAGCCAAACCATCCTCACTTAACTTGGAGTCAGTTTGGTGAATGACTTGGATAGAACCTTCGAAGGTTTGATTAGTTCAAAACTTTGCCCAAAATGGTTGGCACGATTGCGACTCTGGGACAGAGCGCTAATGGCGCGCCCTTTCAATAGGATTTTCCCCATTGGCGCGAGCATAACACAAGGTACTAGCGCTAATGCAAAAAGGGTTGTTTTTAAGGGCAATGAGCAGGAGATGTCTTTAGGGCATTGTTGCGCCTCAAACCTGCACTCATTTACCCATCCTCCCAACAACCTTTTCCTACTTATTTCCTTCTTTTGTCATCATTTCCTTCATCAACTTGTTCAATTCATTGCATTATAGGACTTTTTAACATGATTTTCTAATTGTGCTAATGGTTGATTGTTGGTTTAGATTTTTGGTTCAAAGTGCTGCAATTCCGCAGCTGTTACAGGTTTCCACAGCCGATCTCTGATTCCGCAGCTGATCCCAGATTCCACAGCCATTTTCTTGTTTGATATGATCCATGTGTCTTCCAGAGAAAAGAGCCACATGGGCAAGTTTGTATGACTATGTACATGTTACGTGTGCTATCAGCTCAGCCAAACTGACCGTCTACACCCCTGGTCAATGCGGAGGTAGCTCTGGTCAAATGGCAAGGTTGCAAACAGTAGCACGGCTCTGCGTGTTCGGTTGGAGCACGTAAGTCACAGCTGGCTTCTCCTTTAGCCACGAAGATTGCAGGGGACAAGAATCCAACACCAGATTTATTAAACCATGATGATCGTTCCCTAGATCCGTGCTTGGTGCTGCTGAACGTGTCTTTTTCCTAGCTGTTAGTTAGCTTAGTTTACGCACAGGACAGTTGATGTTCTTTCTATAAATAAAGCGTTTCCACACGCTGAATAGTTAGTCTGGTTTTAGTTAATATTTTGCTGCTATAAACTCTGTTTTGAAGACCTTTTTATAAAGCATTTTACGCTTCCCACTGTGTTTATTATGAGTTGATTTAATTAAAATAAGACAGTTATGTTTCTATCCGCGTAGCTGATCTTTTACTTGGTTGAAGTGGATGGAGGGCCCCTGTCTGCTACAACCATTGTACAGTAGCCTTTGAATTTATTTTCTTGCATTTCTTTTTCTTTATTTGATCATGTATATTAATGTACAGTTTTTGGAATTATGCTTCCTTACATTTCTGTACTTTTCATGACTGATCAGTGTGTTTTTACAGCTTTGATTAGGAGCCTGGGATAGTGTTCTTTTACTTCTTTGCAACACTAGTGGCATCTGAAGTTGTCTTATCTCAACTGCTGACTTTTTGCTTTGATTTTATTTAGTGCCTTGCTTAGTTAGTTTCTTTATTTAGTTTACTTTATCAAGTTTTGTCAAGTTGCTAATCTCTTAATGGTTCTGTTTATCATAACTCACTAACTTTTATGGGACCAAAACATTATCTAACTGCAACTTGATTTATTTAGTTTTA
>APFE030142515.1:21493-58894 GCA_000404065.3 Pinus taeda
TTACTCATGCAGACGTATTTTAAGGCAGGAGGAAGGAATGGGTCTTTTGTTGAGAGCAGAACCGGAAGGGCCCAAATTCAGGGAGGGGTATCTGCAATTGAAAAGCATATTAAGGAAGGCACGCTGGCTATGGTTCATTCAGAAATTCAGAGGCTACAATAAAGAAATTACGAAGACTTTTGCGAGGTCTTTTAATGGCATAGAAGTTGAGGTTGGAGACCTTAAATTTTCTGTCACAGAGGCATCTATAGCAGCCACAACGGAACTCCCACAGGAGGGAGAAATGTGGTTCAAAAATAAAAGCTTTGACGAGAGGGCCTGGAGGGTTATCCTATACAATCCAGGTATGGATATAACCATTTTCAAATGTGGAATCCCTGTCTACGCTTTAGAAGAAAAGTGGGCTAGTCTATTGTTGATAATCCAGAAGTTTATTACATGTGAAGGACAATTTGGGTGCATGTATATGTAGCACACCTAGTTGCTGATGAATTTTCTAGAAAATCAAACTCTCAACTTGCCTTACTTTTTATTGAATAGCCTGAAAAAGATGTCCACAACTGTCCAAAAGAATCTGGAGGACATAGAACCCCACCTGTACCATCACGGCCTTGTGAAAATTTTAATTGAAAAACAGTTGAAGGAAAAGAAGGACACCTGGGAACAATTTTTGGTTAGAAACTTCTTTCAAGATCCACCTGAAACACCAGAGAGCAGCTCAGCAAGCAAGAGTAGGAGAAAGAAAACCAGTGTGAGAATTCAAGACACTCCTACTAACATAGCCAAATAAATTAATCAAGAAGAGAAGCCGTCTGAAAGGAAGAAGGAAAGAATTGAGGATAAGAAGTAAAGAAAATTAAAGGGGAAAAGAAATATTGAGGCTGTCTATCAAACCCCAGAGCCTTCCTCAGAAGAGGACCACCAAATACTGTCTGAAAAACTAGTTTATCTTTAGGAAAAATCAGTTGTAGCAAAGAAGAAGGAGAAAGAAAAACAGAGTGAGGAGAAAGAGGACACTAGCTCACAAAATTTAAGAGAAGCTCTAGACTAAAAGGGAAATTGAGGACAGTACAAACTAAAGGGCCCCACTTCATTGACTTAGGAGGGGAAACACCGGAACAACCTTCAGCAATCTATCTTGGCCATAGCCCACACCATACTTCCATTTCTCAGCCAGATTTTGACATGAGTCCTTCTCAGCCAGATTTTGAGATCAGTCCTTCTCAACCACATTTTGGGGTTAGCCCAAGAAAGACTACACCTGAGATAGACCCAAACCAGCAAGAAATGTATGATTATATCGAATCATTGGAGAAGACTGCCATAGATCTAGACACTTCATCTACCCAGCTTCATGCAGCACAGGAAGCTCTAATCCAATCATTGAAACAGGAATTTTTTGAACTAGAGGTCTTAAATAGACACATCAAAAGAGAAAATGAAACATTGAAGGAACAAAGCAGATTGGATAAGATCATTCATGAAAACACCATGTTGCATCTTGGGTTGTGGCAGAAGAAGAATACGAAGTTGAAGAAAAAGAGCAGGCGGTTGAGTAGAGCTCTTATCAACCTCAAATTCAGGCGCTTAATGAGAAAGCCTAGGATGATAGTGGTACCAAGAAAGAAGAGAAGAAGGCTAGATGTGCTAACAGAGGTCTCAGAACACATGAACCAAAGGGAGGATGATCAAATTTTTCGCTGCATGGGGACATACAACACCTTCACAGTGGGGGTATGTTAAGCCCTGAAACTACATATCTCCTACACATTTTCCTAGACTTTTTCCCCTCACCTGGACCTCATAAGCTATCAACAATCATTGCATATTGATTCTAAAAGAGCATTCAAGTGGTTTTCTAACTATGTTTTTTGTGTTTGTTGTTTGACTTAGATTTTTCTCATGAGTTGCGGAATGCAACCACTTTCTGCAGCTGATTCAACTTTCCGCAATTGTTTTTGTTAAACTCTAGGTTGCAGGTGTCATCAGGCAAAACAAGGCATGTGGGCAAGTTAGAAATGACCTGGACATGCATCAGGTCCTATTGGTTCAGCCAGATTCATTAAGGAAAGTCGTGGTCAACGGTGGTCAAATGGTGGTCCAACGAAGGAGTCCTACGGAAACTAGACTCTGTTTTCAAACACGTGAAGGATTCATGGTCGTTTCTAGATCCCTAGGGTCATGTTGACACCTGTAGGCTACCCCACGATGTGAATCCAACTGCCACTCTTGATAGATTGAATAATCTCGGCAACTAGTATGCTAAGCTTATGGACGTTGTCCTTTTACATGTCTTCAGTTAAAGATCTTTCATAGGAAAACAGTTAAGATTTTTTTTTATAAATAACACGTTTCCAAACGCATAGAGTTAGTCTTTGTTGATGTAATTTTGTTGTTATGTTTATGTGCTGTGATACTAGTCCCACTGTGGTAACGACAGGATTCTTCCTCTGTTTTGAAATATAAAGAAGACTCTGGTTCTATATGACTGCGTGAGCATAATTCTGGACTGATAGCCTGTTGACCAAGGCTGTGCAAAGGGCCCCTGCACGCTGAGGTTTGATTTTCCTTATTGATGTACAGTTTTTATGCACTGTTTCCTTATTTCCATTACACATATTTCATAGTTATCCACCTGTGTATATTTCATTTGCTATGGTATTAACATTTCATTCTTGTACATGATTTTTCAAGCTCTGTATATTGTTGATAACACTGATCAGTGTGTGTGTGTTTCAGGATAGAGTAGGCCCGGGAATTTTCATACAATCTTTGCAATAACTAGTGACATGGGATTAGCTTCTCTGCTGACTTTGCTTTTCTTAGTTTTTTTTTTAATTCCAGTTATGCTTTGGTTTCAGTTTTATTCACTTGCTTTGTTAGTTAGTTTAAATATCATATTGCTCATATCATTGAGGTTATCTCCTAAAGCCATAGCTTAGACTACCTGGCGAGCTATCGGACTATGAATGATGTGATTTGATTAGTTTGATTTGTTGAATGCAGTAGCTTAACTTATTTTTCTTTCTGTATTTAGATAAGCAACAAAGATAATGGTTTCATGATCAGTAGCTCATTATTTGTTTGATTTGAATAGCAGCACATTTTCATTCTTGTTCAAGTATTAATTTCATCACTAGTATGTTCTAAAACCCTCTGAAGTGTTAAGTTCTGGAAATCATTATAGATGACATAATTGCCTTAAAATGTATATCCATACTTGCCTTCTAGAGAATTCTTAAAACTTAGGGATAGGATTTCCATTCACATTAGGAGATAGACAAAGATAAAAACCCCCAAAACAAAATAAAAATCAAAAACGACAAAAAGTAAGAAAAAGGTTGTCTTGCACATATAGTGCACCACACTTCATCAGTTTATGACTCCCGGATTGATAATTAATGTGGCAATTTAGGACACACTAAATTGACTAAACAATAATTTCTAGAATTATAATTAAGTTTATCAATTGACCATAAACTGTATTATGCGATAGTGCCCAAAATGCAAGAATATGTGGAAACAATTAAAAATTTATTTTAGAGGTTATGTAAAAACAAGTTTAATTTACATAATTGAATATTTCCTTTTGTGTAAGCTTGGTAGTTCCTTTTTCTATTAATATTTTCTAAAAATAAGTATATATACTTAAAAACAATTGCAGGAGAATTAGGTTTGTTGGTCATGTGTCTACATCTAATGTTGTCCAAAATTTATAAAGAGTTTTCATTACCATCCAAGCTACATTGGCAACTTTATATACGATAAGATTCATATTAAAAAAGTAAATGCTAGCCAACATATAAACAAAATTCTACTTGAGGGCTTGGTTCATTTATCTGATGAATCCACTGGGGTTGGGGCTTTCACACTAGAGCCCAAGATTTCGCTTCTCTCCATATCCTGAATGCTCTGTTCAATCCTATTTATCGTGAGGTTGTTTCGGTGCAGTTGCATTTGGACCAATTGGATCTCCCTATGGAGATCCTTCATGCTTGGCTCATTTGGCCTAGCCTCCTCCGGTTCTTCTATCTCCTTATAGGTTGTCATTTATTGGGCGAGGATATTCTTCATGACCTAGTATTGTTGAATTGTTTGACGAAACATTGTTTGATGTCCGTTGGTATTCCCGAGGTCTTTAACCATTGTTTCTCATTCCCCTGCCTCGATCTCTTGATTTGATATATTTTTGTTTAGCTCTCTCCCCCATTCAAAAATTATTTCTTTCACCTCCAACAGTGTTCCTACCATGTATGCATTTATCAAGTTCTGCATACTCTCTTTCTTGGTCTTCCTTCCTCTTTTACTTGTTCCTCTGTTTGAAGTCACCTCCAACCCTTTTATCTTTTTTCTGGCCTTGCCCATTTCTTTGTTTCTTCTCTTTCCAACTTCATTACCTTCCTTTGCCATCCTGCTCTCCTTCCAGCTTACATCCTCCTTTTTGAAATGACACACTTGTTCCTTAGAAGGAGCATGTGATGAGTTCCTATTGGAAATTGACAACTAATTATGTAAATTTGGGTAAAATGTATTTAGTTATTAACAAGTTAGTTTTATACCGAAACATTGATTATGTAACTAAGGAGGCATATAAAACTGATGATTTCCTGAACTATTGTAAGGAGAATCATTTATTGATTGAATATAGATTCCAATCCCTTGCCCTATGGATGTTTCCTTGACACTCTGTTAGGGTTTTACCACGTAAATCCTGAGTTATTACTTGTGTGGTTATATTCAGTTTTCATTCAGTTTGTTTTCCCTTTCTTTTTATTTAACTCCTACAAATGGTATTATAGCCATTTGAGTTGAGTTTTTTGGAGACAAATGCCAGTTGAGTTGAGTTTTTTGGTGACAAATACGCGCTAGTCGAGTTGAGTGAAATGAATGTGAAAGAAAAGGTTGCGTTGTCATTTTTTGCCTCAGCATGCTCAAGGGAGCCTACCACTAGATCTTTGCCCTCTGCGTGAAGACCAACCATCGCTCTGCTTGTACATTGTTGTGTGCTAAAAACTAGAGGTGACATGGTTTTCAAGGAGGAGCGAGGAGGCACTGGCATGGAGCGAGGAGACTGTGTGGAGCGAGGAGGCTCTGTCAAGCCTGCATGCTGGAGCAGAGAGGAAGAACCAACGTGATGGTTTTTACCTCTGCATGTTGGAGCAGAGAGGGAGCCATTAGGAAGAGCCTGCGCAATCATTATTTTTGCTTCTACATGCTAGAGCAGAGAGGGATCCATCGAAACCTCTGTGTGCTGGAGCAGAGAGGAGGGCTTTGCCTACTGTCTTCATGGATTGCTGATCTGTTGTGGACCTGTCATTGCATGTTGTTGCCAAAGCCATCAAGGAGATTTCTGAAGTAATCCGGGTATATCTGCATATTTGTGAAAAAATATTATTTTTTATTCAAAAGCAAAGTTTCTAGAAATTTTTTAATTTGGGCAAAAACCATTGGAATTTTTTTCTTCTAGAAATTAGTTTTTTTTTTCTTTGAGAAAGACAACAAAATCTAGAAAATTGAAATCAAAATAAGATTTTTCATTAAAGGGGAGATTCATAAATTTGTTTTGAATAAATCTCTAAGAAAGATAAACAGAATTTAGAAAATTGAAATCTAGATCGAAGTTTTTTTTTTTAAGGGTAGATTCAAAAATTTGTAAACAGGCGCGAGGCTGAAATTATTAAAAAAAAAAAACTCAGAACTTTTTAGAAAGGAGGAAACCTAACTGAGAAACCTTAGGAGGAAAAATGGCCAAGATGTCGAATGCAAATTTCGAGGTGGAGAAATTCACCGGCAAGAGCAACTTTGCTCTTTGGAAACTGAAAGTTAGAAATTTGTTGATGCAACAAGGGTTGCACTAGGCATTGGATGGGGAAAATAAGAAAACTGCAAGCATGATTGATTTGGACTAGGTGGACTTGGATGCTCGAGCTCTCAGTACCATCAGGTTATGCCTGGTGAATGAAGTTCTCTTCAACATTGTTCAAGAGAGTATAGCTTTAGGTTAATGGGAAAAATTAGAGAAACTATATATGACAAAGTCATTAACCAATGGAATTTATTTGAAAAGACAAATTTACAGTCTTCGAATGAAGGAGGCTTCAAAAGTTGCAGAACATTTGAATGTTTTTAATACGCTTATATGCCATTTAACAGATATGGAAGTTAAAATTCAACAAGAAGACAAAGCTATAACCTTCTTGTGTTCTCTGCCTGAATCATGGGATCACTTCGTAGCTTTAATAAGCTTGAGCACCACTGATTCTTTGAAATTTGAATAAGTTGTGGGAACTCACTTGTCTAAAGAAGTACGAAGGAAATCCAGTATTGAAACCACTGCATCAGAAGCCATGATAGCTAGACGACAGTCAAAGGAAAGAGGAGAAAAAACAAGGGGATCTTCCAGATCTAAATCAAAGGGAATGAAGTGTAAGGCAAAATGTTAGTGCTGCAATAAAATTGGACACCTGAAGAAAGACTGTTGGAAATGACAAGAGTTTGATAACTTGAAGAAGGAAGCAAATCAATTTGATTCAGGTATGATAGATGAAGTTTTATCTGCTGAAGAATTATGTATGATAGATGAAACTTCATGTAATGTCTCTCAGGGTGTCCAAAGTTTGTTGTTAGACTTTGGTGCTTCTCATCACATGTGTCCACACAGAAAATGGTTTACTTCATATGAAAATGTAAATGGTAGTTCTGTGTTTATGGGTAATAATGTATCATGTCAGACTGTTGGGATGGGAAATATCAAGATTAAAATGTATGATAACCCAGTAAGAACATTAACTAGTGTTAGACATCTACCTGATTTGAAGAAAAAATTGATTTCTTTGGGAGTGTTGGATTCGGTTGGATATAAGTTTACAGGTCAGAATGGAGTGCTAGAAGTCTTTAAAGGTGCCCAAGTTGTTATGAAAATAGAAAAGGTCGGAAATATTTACAGACTCAAAATAATTACTCAGGTCAGTGAAGCAACGATTGTGTTAGAAAAAGAAGAAGAAGGTACTCGCCTATGGCATCAACGATTGGGTCACATGGGCGAGAAAGGTCTTCAGATACTGATGAAACGTAAATCACTTCTTGATTTGAAATCCTTGAAGTTGGATTTCTGTAAACATCGTGTGTATGGAAAATAGTTTAAACAAAGATTTAAAACTGGAAATCATAATAGTAAAGATATTTTAGACTATATTCATTCTGATCTATGGGGACCATCTCCTGTTGTATCATATGGAGGTGCTCTCAAATTTTTAATGTTTATTGATTATTTCTCCCATAAAGTTTGGGTATTTATGCTAAAAATGAAAGCTGATGTATTCGCTGTCTTTCAACAATTTAAAGCAATGGCAGAGAGAAGAACAGGTAAACCAATTAAATGTTTAAGAACTGACAATGGTGGTGAATTCACTTCAATAGAATTTGAACAATACTGTAAGGATGAAGGAATTGTTAGACACAAAACTGTTGTTTATACTCCTTAGCAAAATGGTGTTGCTGAATGTATGAATCAGACTCTTATGGAAAGAGCCAGAAGCATGATCAGCAATGCTAACTTGCAAAAGGAGTTGTGGGTAGAAGTAATATCCACTGCTTGTTATTTAGTTAACAGATCACCTTCAGTAGCAATTAATTGTAAAATTCCTGAAGAAGTTTGGACATGTCAGTCTTGTGATTATTCACATTTAAGGATATTTGGTTGTGATGCTTATTCTCTTATTCCTAAAAATCAGCATTCAAAATTATATCCAAAATCGAAATGTTATGTCTTTGTTGGGTATGACTATGCAGTGAAAGGATACAGGTTTTGGGATCCTACATCGCGGAAGATAGTCATTAGTAGAGATGTAACATTTGATGAATCTTCTATTTTAAAAGCAAATGTTGAAAGAATTGAACAGGAATAGGTATCGCCAAATCAACAAGTTCAGTTGGAGGCTAGATTTTTGGTGACAGTCAAAAGGAAGAAGAAGCTTTTGGAGAAAAAGGTGTTGAAGATACAAAGGAAGTTGTTGAATTTTTTGAACCAGTTCAGCAACCAGTCACTCTAAGAAGGTCTACAGGGGAAATAAAAATTCCCAAAAGGTATAAAGATTATGCTTCATCTTTTGCTTTGATTACTAAAGATGGGGAACCTTATAGTTATCAGGAAGCAGTAGATGATATAGATAGCAAAAAATGGAAAATGATTATGGAAGAAGAAATGGATTCCTTAGCCAAGAAGAATACCTAGGATCTTATATAACTTCCTAAAGGGAGAAGTATTTTTGTATGCAAATGGGTCTTCAAACTAAAAACGAAAGTTGATGGAAGTATCGAAAGGTGTAAGGCGAGACTGGTAGTAAAAGGGTATCTCAGGTTGAAGGTACCAATTTTCATGAGATTTTTTCACCTGTTGTAAATCTTGTTTCTATTCGTACTGTGTTGGCACTAACTGCATTACATAAACTTCAGTTAGAGTAGTTAGATGTTAAAACAACTTTTCTACATGGTGATTTGATTGAAGAGTTACATATGGAACAACTAGAATGTTTTGTACAAGTCCGTAGCAAAAGACTAGTTTGCAAGCTCAAGAAATCATTGTATGGTCTGAGGCAGTCTCCCAGACAATGGTACAAACATTTTGACTCGTTCATGGTGAGCCAGAACTTTATTAGAAGTGAGTATGATCATTGTGTATACTTCAAAAGTTTCAATGGCATGTCCATTATCTTAGCTTTTTGATGATATGCTTATTGCAAGCAAAAGCATGGAAGAGATCAATAGGTTAAAGGCTCTAGGATGTTTGATATGAAGGATCTTGGAAGAACGAAACATATCTTGGGCATGGAGATACATAGGAAAATTGGTAAGCTTTGGTTATCACAGCAGAAGTATGTGTAGAAAGTACTTGAAAAGTTTTGTATGAACAATGTGAAACCTATTAATGTTCCATTAGCTTCCCATTTTAAGCTTTCTTTAGTTTTGAGTCCTAGAACTTATGAAGAAAAGCAGTATATGTCTCATATACCATATGCAAATACTGTAGCAAACTTAATGTATGCGATGTGATGAGCCTCATAAATGAGTAATTATATGGGCTCATTTTACCTCCTGACCTAGCCAAATCAACCATTCTCTTAGCTTATTATATGATTTTCTAATTATATTTATGCTTATAAAGTGAGTTGAGTTAGTTATTGTGCAATGTGGTCTAACATGTTTTTAATGCAGATTATTGATGGATTTTGAGGTCAAAGTCAAGGATCCAATGCACAAATGGCAGCAATAACTCGAAGTGGACAGAGGATAGGACTTATAGGAAGGCATTCCCCTCATTTATTACTCCTCACTTCGAATTCCCCTTCATTTAGCTCGGAGTACAAGCAGCTGAATCATGCACTAGAAGGCAATCGAGCAAGTGGAGGATTACTGATGATTATCTTGAGTCTTAGGAGCCAAGCCTCCTTGATTTTAAGGAAGCTATTGGTAGCTTCATTTGCATAAGTAGAGAGGCCTAGGGCCTCACTAGGGTCGGATTTTTGCTTATGTAAACTCTGTTCAAATTTCGAGCTTATTATTTTATGACAGTTTCATGTAATCTTGCTATTGTTTTGAAAATAAAGATGGAATCCTTTTTGAACTAGCACCGATTTACCTCATAGGGTTGAAGCTCTTGGGTTAGGACCCAATACAATTATCTAGGCTCCTCTTTACTTATATTTGTATGCTTTGTTTCAGTTTTTAGATTAGTTTGTTGTTAGATGTATTTCTCTTATGGTTAAGAATAGGTTGCTTTTGATGATTTAGTAGTTTGCTTCAATTTGTGCTTTCTGTAGTAGGTTAAGCAGTGACCAGCAAAGATTCAAAAGGCTAGCAATAGTTCCTGGGCTTTTCTTCTTCCCTCTAAGACCATAATTTGAGGCAAAGACTCTCTTACTGCCCTAAAAACATAGATTTTCCTCCTTCATAGGACTTCTAGCGTTTACAGCATTTTAGTAGATCAATAGTATAGCTTTTCTTTGCTTCAGATCTTCTTCATCATGCTAAATTCTTGATTTGCAATAGTCTTCTTTCATGCTTTCCTTTCCTACAACATTTCTCAGCATTTCCTTTCATAGATCATAGTTCAAACCATTTTTATGCAAAACTCTGTTTTTCCTAAATGCATTCATTTTACTTGTTGCTTGATTTCCTTGGATGACTGTCAATTTCTATGTAGAAAATCTCTTCCACGAGTAGGCCAGCTTATCAGAAATCACACCCTCCATCTGATCCATGCCCTACAAGTCTCCCAAATCTCACCTCAATTCTGCCCTAGTTTCCTACATTTTTCCATAGAACTTCTTCCTCTCTCCTTGAGAAAACCCAATCATCTTTCTCTTTCCTTGTGATTAATGGTAGACATTAGGTGCCCTAAAACCTAATTCCAAATTTCATCCACCTTTTTCACCCACTCTCACACCCTCAAAATAATGAAAACTACTCTTGGCCTCCTCTTGTAGGCCTCCTGTAGTTTCCCTATTTTCCTCTTGTAGATTTCTAGTGTCCTCCTGTAGATTTTCCTGTAGGCTTTCTTTTGAAGGCTGAGTGTGGGAAAAAACTCCAGAAGGCCACCTAAGACCTCCTAGGACCCATCCACACCATCCTACATCCTCTCAAGTCCCAAAACCTCCCTTCAATGCCACCTATTCGCTGCCACACTCAAACATAATAAATTACATGCATGTCAAATTCACATAAAAATACATCAAAATCCAAAAATATTTTTTATGCTTATTTACTTCCATAAATAGCATAGTTAGATGTTGTTTACTTCCTTTAGTAGGTAATGGCATTCCTTTCATGGTTTCCATATTTCTTTCTGCAAAAGTAGAATTAGTTGGTTAATTAGGGTTTGCTAGGTTTTCTTTACATTTCAGTCTTTCTCCTTTCTGTAGTTAGAATAACATCTGTAGAGTAATCTTTCTTTCCTTTCATCACATATAGAGCTTTTTATGGAATCCATAGAATTTGGCTTCAGCTCCTAGTGATCTTGTGCCAGCTAACCAAGTGACAACCTACAGTGAGAACTAGTACTTGAGTATACAATGCCTATGCTTCCAAGTTTGTTACAAACTACCAGGTTGATAAGAGTAAAGTAGGTAGCTCAGGAGTTCCAGCATTATTGTTGCAATACTGGCCCTCAATACTTTTTTGCGCCATTGCCGGGGAAGCGTCAGAGTATTCTGTGATTACTGCTTTCTTTTATTTCCTATTGCAACATTCTGCTAATAGTTTATTTCAGCAAAAGTAGACTATTCCTTTCTTTTCCTTCAGTTCTACATTTCCTTGCTTTCCTTTTCAATTCTATAAATTTCATTTTAGCAAGTTCATTTAGTTAGTTGTAATTTGTTTTGTTCAATCAATTTCAGTTTCTGTAGTTACCATCAGTGTGGGGAAAAAGAAACAAAAACCAACCAAAAATATTTCCTTTCATGCCTCGTAGGAATAGATATAACTCAGGAAAATTTTTGCCCAACACCCCCACTGCTTCACACAACCAACGTTCTCTCTTCTTTGGTGGTTGCGATCAAGAATAACCCTTAGGTGAATAGCCATACATATTTGAAGAACCTATAGGGGAAGAAGAAGAAGAAAACATTCCTTTGGAGACAATGGTTGAAAACAAAAATGCTAGGGGGGAATAGAGAGGGAATAGAGGGTACCTTTCCCATTCAGGAGACCAATGGGGACACCAAAATGAAGAATATAAGTCCTTCCACCCTACATCATTTCCATGGTCTGACTATAGAAGATCTTGACACCTTATTGTTTGATTTTGTTGTCATCTATCGAACTTATGACTATGCAGAAGATGAGAAAAAGTTGAAAATTTTCCCTTCTACTCTCAAGGATACAACAATGCACTGGTTCATGGGATTACCTAGGAATAGAATCACAACTTGGGCTCAGATGCAACAATCCTTTAACAACAAGTATTGAGACTATTGTAGGTCAAAAGATACTAAAGCAGAAATCTTCTAAATAACTATACTAAGTGATGAGTCCCTGGAGGACTATGAAGAGAGATTCCAACTCAATTACAAAAGGGTCAAGTGTACACTTGACCCTGAGTCTCTGAAGTTGGTCCCGCTTAGGGAATTTAGGAAGATATTTTAGACAACCTCCATCTACTGGTCGGGGGAGACATCTACCAACTATCCTATGAGGACATAAAGACTGTTTTTAGAAACCATTCTAGAGCAGCCAGAAAGAAAGGTAGGGGGAGTCATCCCATAGCCAATACCTCTTCCTCCAACTCATCCATTAAATGAGAAATTGGAAACATGCTGGAAGACTTCAAGAGTGAGATGCTGCAGACTCTTGCCATGCAAATGTATACCTTACATATCAAAAGAAAACAAGAGGAAGCATAAAGGGCTTTGGCCATTTTTTGCCCTAGATGCACCAGGAGGCATCCTAGGAATGAATGCCCATTGAAATCTATAGAGGTTTGTTCAGTCTATGAAGAAAATCATTCTATAGATAAGTGCCCTTTCTTTCCCAGACTTAAAGTGGTATATCAAGGGGTTGAGGGAGTCACTGAACAACTCTATTACATAAACCAAAGAAGGTTGCATGGACCTAGACCATACTAGCAGGGGATGCAAGGGACATCTCAGGCATACTACAACCCCAACCAAGTCACCTCCATGCCTTCTTGGGGCCATCCTACTCATCCTTCCTGGTCCATGCCTCCTCCTTGGTCCTTCACATCTCAATATCATGCCCAACTAGCCACTTATTCATTTCAATCCTATTCTCAACCACAACCTTAGTGGAATGCATCTCATCAGGCGTGGAGGCCCCAATGCAACTCTCTTCCCGCTCTTTTGCCTCCACCACCTACCCAACCACAATCGTTACCTTTTGGTCAATCAAAGTAACCAAAATTTCCTACCCAACCAAATATAAACTCGAACAACAAACAGGTTCAGTAAGTGTATAGTGGGGAACCATAATGCCCAACCTATGCTGTGGAGATTCAAGAAATCAACTTGCAATCTAGGAAAGTTCTCCCAGATAGCCAGCCTCCACCTACGGAGGCTGAGGAAGATAAAGAAGAAAGTGAACCTAAAGCAAATCCACCCTTTCCTAAGTGACTATCCATGACAGTCTAGCCTACCCCAGAAGAGTCTGAACTCCTAGGAGAATTGAAACATTTATGTGTAAAGATACCACTTCTCCAAGCCATAAAAGATGTGCCTATCTATAATAGGTTGACCAAAGAGAAGTGCTTTAGGCATCCAATAAGGCACAAGAGAGACGCCCCAACCATCAATCTCATAGGACAACTGTCTGATTGATGTTGGGGCAGGTAATCTGTCCAAAATATCTATACCCTGGAAGTCGAGTAGTTGATGTTCACATCAATGGCACAATGATCCCGCATACCTTGATTGATCTGGGAGCTGCCATTAATGTGATGACAAAGAACATAATGCTCAAACTTAACCTCCAGGGCTCCTTGAGGTAGACCACGGCAATGCTACAGCTAGCAGACCACTCCACAGTGACCCTTGAGGGGATTGTGGAAGATGTGATGGTCTCCATTGCTTCTTGGGAGTGCCCTGCTGATTTCTTAGTTCTCCAGCCAAAGGCAAAGCTCACTGGGTATCCTCTCATTCTGGGAAGGCCCTGGTTGCTACAGTTGATGCCTATATCAATTGTCGATTTGGGAATATGACCATAAAGAATGGGCACATGTCCAAGTAGATAATCCTATATCCTCCTACCTAACCCTTGCTAGAACATGATATACCTCTCTGGTTGGAGGAGGAAGATGAGGATGATGTTTATTCTGCACCACTTTGTGCATTAGAAATCACCACGGGGGGAAACAACAAGATGAGGATGATATGATTGAAACTTTGACTTAGAATCCACCTCCCAGTGTATCACCATTAGAGGACATAGTAAGAGAAACCCCAAACATCCCCTTAACTGATCTGTGTGCAGCCGACTCCACTTCTCTCTGTGTTAAGAATCTAGAGTTCAGCCAAGAAAGAACATTGAAAATCAATACATCCCTATCCACTTCCCAGGAGAAGGAACTGTGCAGCCTACTGAGAAAACATCTAGATGCCTTCCCCTGGAATTATAAGGGGATGAAGGGAGTGCACCCTTCAGTATGTACTCATCATATATACATCAAGGAAGATTGCAAACCAGTCAGGCAGCCTCAAAGGATGATGAATCTAGCACTTAAAGATATTGTTAAGGAAGAACTGTAGAAATTGCTTGATGCAAGATTCATCTATCCCATCTCTGATAGTGAATGGGTCTCTCCTTTGGTGCTAGTGCCAAAGAAAAATGGTAAGTGGAGAATCTGTGTCGATTATCGAGAATTGAAAAAAGCCACTAAAAAGGACCATTTTCCTTTACCTTTCATAGATCAAGTGTTAGATAGTCTGTCAGGGAAAAAAAAATTCTCCTTCCTAGATGGTTTTAGCGAATACAATTAGATTCAAATAAGCCCAAAAGACCAAGATAAGATGACTTTCACTTGTCCTTGGGGTAATTTTTCATACCGGGTCCTTCCTTTTGGTTTTTGCAATGCTCCAACCACTTTCCAAAGAGCGGTATTGAGTATATTTTCTGAACTAGTTCATGATGCAGTAGAAATATACATGGATGATTTTACTCCTTATGGTTTTGACTTTCAGGAAGCTTTACCTAACCTAGGAAAAGTTCTAGACAAGTGTATTAATATGAACCTATCCCTCAGTCTTGAAAAATGTGAATTTTTGATGACTGAAGGGACCGTGTTAGCTCATGCAATATCTCAGCAAGGACTACAAGTGGACCCCAACAAAATTTCCATCATCGAAAGGGTCCCACCTCCTCAAAAGGTGAGAGATGTCAGAAGTTTCCTAGGCTTAGTTGGATATTATAGGAGATTCATTAAAGATTTTAGCAAGCTAGCCTCTCCTTTGTTTGGCCTCTTAGACAAAGTTTTTGAGTTCATATGGTCAAAGAACCGTCAAGAAGTCCTAGATACCTTGAAGAGCAAGTTAGTGACTGCCCCAATTCTCAGAGGCCCAAACTAGGCCCTACCTTTCCACTTTCACACAGATGCCTCAAACAAAGCAATAGGAGTAGCCTTAGGACATATTGATGAAACGTTACCTTATGCCATATACTTTAAAAGAAAAACTTGTCAAAGGCAGAGTTAAACTATACAGTGACCGAGAAGGAACTCCTAGTTGTCGTGCATTACTTAAACATATTCATACATTATACCATAGGCTATCAAACCTTTGTGCACACTGATCATGCTACAATTAGATATTTAATGAACAAACCAATTATAATGCTCACATTATTAGATGGTTTCTTTTACTGCAGTAGTTTGATCTAACCATTATTGATAAGCCTGGTAAAGAAAATGTTGTTGCTGACTTTTTGTCTAGAGTAAATTTTCCTGCAGGTGAAGAAGGAATGGTGGATGACCAAATCCCAAATGAACATCTGTTTGCTATACCAATACTCTCTCCATGACTTTTTGACATAGCAAACTACTTGGTTTTATCATAGTTCCCACCACACCTATCCTCAAAATATAAGAGCAAGATAGTAAGGAAAAGCGCCCCTTTCACCTGGATTGAAGGAAATCTCTTCAAACTTGGCCCAGATCAGATCTTGAGAAGATGTGTTAGGGAGGAGGAAGTCTTTGACATCCTCCTGACCTCTCATGATGGGCCTTGTGGAGGTCATTTTGCAAAAAAATAACCACCTTCAAGATATTGCAAGCAGGCTACTACTCGCCCACTCTTCATCAGGATGTGAGGAGATACACGAGCTAGTGTGATCGATGTCAGAGGATGGGGAAACCTACTCCAAAGGACGAGATGCTCATGCAACCTCAAGTGACCTTTGAGCCATTTGAGAAGTGGGGCATGGACTTTGTGGGGCCTGTTAGCCCTCCTTCAAAGCGGAAACAATACATCATTGTGTGCACCGACTACCTGACAAAATGGGTAGAGACAAAAGAAATCAAAATAGAAACAAAGGAAAAAGTAGCTGAGTTTTTGAGAGAAAACATATTCTACAAGTTTGGGTATCCAAGAGAGTTGGTCACATATCAAGGCAGTTAGTTCACTTCCAACCTAACTGAAGACCTACTCACACATCATAAAATTAAGCACAGGACTTCCACCCCTTACCATCCACAAGCCAATGGGCAAGTGGAGATCACTAACGGAGAATTGGAAGGAATCCTAACCAAGGTAGTGAGCAGCAACAGAAAAGGCTGGGCAGAAAGGTTATTTATTGCCACTTGGGACTACAACACCACATGAAAGATCACCACTGGGTTCACACCCTATGAAGTGGTCTATGGGAAGAAGGCTTTGTTGTCAATAGAATTTGAGTTCAATACACTAAGGATGACAACTCAGTTGCACCTAGACCTCAACCATGCACAAAAGGAGAGATTACTTTAGCTCAATGGATTGGATGAATACAGATTGCAAGCCCTTTCTCCATACATAGATAGTTTGAAGCTTCAGAGAATGATATGGCATGACACAAATATCAAGGAGAAGAAATTCCAAGAGGGATATTGGGCACTACTCTATAATTCAAGATACAAGGATTTCAAAGGAAAGCTGAGAACAAGATGGCTAGGACCCTACACTGTGGAGAAATGCAATGACAATCTTTCAGTTCTGATCAAAACCATTGATGATGAAGCCATCCCCATGCTTGTAAATGGCCATTAGTTGAAGGTATACAAGAAACCCCTCTCCAAGTGAGATTTCATCGAAGATTTGAATAAAATAGTGGTGGTAGTGGAGAATGTCTTACCTTCCACTTCACCTGCTCACTGAAGAAAAGAGAGAAAAATAAGGACTCAAGTGAAAACATCCATGGGGCGCTTGAATCCCATCGTTGGGTTGAAAACATCTTCTGAGGTGGCCCAATGATGTCAAAAAAAAAATAGAAAAAGAATAAGGTCCCTAGGTGAAAATCTCCCTTGGAGGCACCCAAGGCAGGTAGTTAGGGCAAAAACCTCTCTGAGGCACCCTAGTTGTTTTCGAAAAAAGAGAAAAAGGAGAAAGAAAATGAATTTTTTGTTGCATTGTAGGTTTGCAGGAGGACTACAGGGAGCAGAAGAAGGCGCCAAGGGGACCCTAACATTCATACCAACACCCATCTCATCTTCTCCACACCTTCCTCCATCATTTTTGGCATTTCTTTCACCCCACTGTACCTCTTTTTCAAAAACTGTGTTTTCTACAGGAGGCTCCTGTAGGAATTAAAGAGAGCCAGAAGTGGCTACAAAAGGCAGTTTGAGGGACAACAAAACTTCATGAATAACCTATAATCCCTCTTACAATATTCAAACCTCCTTGCCATCATTTTCAAACTTGCATCACACCCCAAGCATCATTTTTCTTCCCGTCCAAGAAAAACACAAAAAAAAATAGTTTTTTTTCAGTTTAAAAAAAAAAAAAAAAGAGGAAAAAGCACCATCAGCCTCACCTGAAGCCTAGTTACTACCTCTCCATCTTTATCTACGCCTCTAGCATCGTCCTCGAGCTCCAAGCACAGGAAGAAGCTGAAGTTTCAAGGGGAGAAGCAGCTACAGAAGCTCCTGTAGGAATTCCTGTAGTAGCTAATCCCATAGAAGTCCAGCACCAGCATTAACAGAGTGCAAACGTGAAGGTTGAAAAGGAACCCAAATCTCACATCCGACTAGAGAAGAACCTACACAAGCACACAACCACACATCAGCAAGCAGAGACAACATGCAAAAAGGGAAATAAAGGCATGCAGCAGAGAAAGCCACAACACCTCACAACAAATACACCTGGATCACATGTAAGTAACTAAGTCACTCCTTTGTTTGCATTTGTGTAATTAGAGTTCATGCAAAAGCAACGAGATGGTTGAGGTTGAACGAGGGAAAGGTGGCTAGTTAACTTGGCCACCTTCATCTAGTTGACTCCACTCATCTGAGATGTCATCCACACATGCACACAGTCAACTCTAGCACACAATGCCAAGGACAGGTAGTGGAGGAAGTGTGAACTACGATGCAATAATGAGAGATGATTATGAGGGGCCATGATGACCAAGTAGGTGGGGACCAATGGTCCGAATATGGCCAACGTATACCTTGCCATCTCAACGCTCATCACCGAAAATATCCATAAAGGGTAATAAGTACTCCTTCCCGAGAATTCTCACCACCTTGTCCTTCATTCTCTCCTCGTAACTCAGCTACAACAGTTTCCTTGTGCCGCCACGACCTCATAACCACTGTCCTCCATCGTTCTCTCCCATATTCTTTCTCTTGGCATTTTCTACAGGAGCACCTACAGGTTTTCTATAGGAGCACCTATAGGAAATCTACAGAATGGACAACAGGCTTCTACAGGAGGGGTAGTGAGTAGTTTTGAAGGGAGAAAACATGATTTTTACCATGATTTTTGGTCTAAAGAGGTAGGATTCATGCATGCCCCATGTTGAATATAAATATATTAAAGAAGTGGTCCCAATTTGAGGAGGAAATAAGTCCTTAGGAGAGGAGAGGAAATGGGCAAAGAGTTGAGTGCTCTTAGAGATAGGGAAGCAATTACAAGAAGCCACCTTGAAACTGAAAATAAATTGCTAAGGAGGTAGCTGCAAGAGAAAGAGACCCATCTGGCATGCATGGCTAGCTTATCCATGGAGGCATTGCAATCCAGAACACCAGCCAAATCCTATGGCCTCTATCTATGACCAATGGTTACAATTCCAAATAAAGACTTTGGCACAATGAGGCACAATGCCTTTCCAAGACTATAGGTAGTTCATGGATTTGTGTGACTAAAGCACCTCATAGGATAAAGCAAATATGGAAGAATTCTACTTATGCAACATGGCCCTCAAAGACATGAATCTGTGGGATCCCAATGCCAAGCTAGGGGACCTGTAATTAAAGGCCATGGCCTCATGGATGAACCATGAAGAATTGAGGGCAGCATAAATGAAAAAATTGATGATAAAAGAGCAGAATGAACCATTAATGATAAGAGTTGAGCCATCATATCCTAGGGCACTCATCAACACACACAACCTGCTTGCTAATGACCCTCTGATTACCCCTAGATGTCTCACCAATCAGGCACAAGCCATTGCACACTTTAAGGATATGCAAAGGCTACTTGGGCATGACTGTGTGCATGCATGCATGAGGAGATGGAACATCTTACCGCACAGTTTCCAGATCAGGGAATATCATTCCCCCATGAGGCTGAAGGAGGCATTAAAAAGAGTGCCAATGTACAAGCGCTCGATAAAGAGGCTGAAGGTAAACTGGATTGGCCTCAAATTGAGTCGCTTACTATTGTTAGGCATGCTGGAAGGTAGAAGAGAAGAAGAAGAGGAGCATTGGAATGACATAGACATGAAGGTAGGATTCTAGGGCCAAGAAGAGCAAACCACATCAGAAGCCTAGGATGCTAGGGATGCCACCAAGGCCATAAAAGATGAGGAGATTGACTAGGTTGCTCAGAGGATGAGCAACACCTTGAGTAGGGGGTGATGATGAGCCTCATAAATGGGTAATTATATGGGCTCATTTTACCTCCTAACCTAGTCAAATCAACCATTCTCTTAGCTTATTATATGATTTTGTTATTATATTTATGCTTATTGGGTGAGTTGAGTTTTGTGCCATGTGATCTAACGTGTATTTAATGCAGATTATTGATGGATTTCGAGGTCAAAGTCAAGGATCCAGTGGACAAATGGCAGCAATAACTTGAAGTGGATAGAGGAGAGGACTTATAGGAGGGAATCTCCCTCATTTATTACTCCTCACTTTGAATTCCCCTTCATTCAGCTCGGAGTGCAAGCAACCGAATCATGCACTAGAAGGCAACCAAGCAAGTGGAGGATGACTGATGATTATTTCGAGTTTTGGGAGCCAAGCATCCCTGATTTTAAGGAAGCTATTGGTAGCTTCATTTGTATAAGTAGAGAGGCCTAGGGCCTCACTAGGGTCGAGTTTTTGCTTATGTAAACTCTACTCAAATTTTGAGCTTATTATTTTGTGATAGTTTCATGTAATCTTGCTATTGTTTTGAAAATAGAGATGGAATCGTTTTTGAGTTAGGAATGAGTTACCTCAAATGGCTGAAGCTCTTGGGTTAGGGCCCAATCCAAGCAGCCAAGCTCCTATTTACTTGTATTTGTATACTTTGTTTCAGTTTGAAGATGATTTTGCTGTTAGATGTATTTCTCTTATGGTTAAGAATAGGTTGCTTTTGATGATTTAGTAGTTTGCTTCCATTTGTGCTTTCTATAGCAGGTTATGCAGTGACCAACAAAGACTCAAAAGGCTAGTAATAGTTCCTTCACCTTTGTTCCTCCCACTGGGACCATGATTTGAGGCAAAGACTCTCTTGTTGCCCCAAAAACACAGAGTTTCCTCCTTCATAGGACTTCTAGTGTTTGTAGCTTTTTAGTAGGTCAATAGTCCAGCAATTCTTTGCTTTAGATCTCCTTCATCACGCTCACTTATTGATTTTCAATAGTCTTCTTTCATGCTTTCCTTTTTGAAAGCATTTCTCAGCGTTTCCTTTCATAGATCATAGTTCAGACCATTTTTATGCAAAACTCTATTTTTCCTAAATGCATTCATTTCACTTGTCGCTTGATTTCCTTGGATGACTATTAGTTTCTATGCAACAGATCTCTTCCAGCAATAGGCCAGCTTATCAGCAATCACACCCTCCATCTGATACATGCCCTACAGGTCTCCCAAATCTCACCTCAATTCTTCCCTAGTTTCCTGCATTTTTCCATAGAACTTCTTCCTCTCTCCTTGAGCAAACCCAATCACCTTTATCTCTCTTGGTGATTCATGGTAGACCTTAGGCACCCTAACACCTCATTCCAATCTTCATCCACCTTTTTCACCCACTCTCACACACTCAAAACAACGGAAACTACTCTTGGCCTCCTCATGTAGGCCTCCTATAGTTTCCATGTTTTCCTCCTATAGATTTCCTATGTCCTCCTGTAGATTTTTCTGTAGGCTTTCTCTTGAAGGGTGAGTGTTGGAAAAGCCTCTAGAAGGCCACCTGAGACCTCCTATGACCCATCCACACCGTCCTACATCCTCTCAAGTCCCAAAACCACCCTTCAACGCCACCTGTTCGCTGCCACACTCACACACAATAAACTACTTGCATGTCAACTTCACATAAAAATACATAAAAATACAAAAATATGTTTTTTGCTTATTTAATTCCAGAAATAGCATAATTAGATTTTGTATACTTTCTTGAGCAGGTAATGGCATTCCTTTCATGGTTTTCATAGTGCTTTCTGCAAAAGTAGAATTAATTGGTTAATTAGGGTTTACTAGGTTTGCTTTACATTTTAGTCTTTCTCCTTTCTGCAATTAGAATAGCATATGTAGAGTAATATTTCTTTCCGTTCATCACATATATAGATTCTTTTGGAATCATCATGCCCATCACACTTCTCTCATCATAATGCAAAGTAATGGTACTTCCAGGATTTGTCATCTCAGATTGGGCGGCCACTTCTTCAGGTTGAGCTCGGTTTTGAATGTTGAAAATAGAAGGCTAAATGATCGCCCTTTTCAATTTATAGAGAAAATCCTGGTTACAACATTATGAGGGTGGGCTAAAACTTTTATTTGCCACTAAATAAGTTTGCACCCGAAGAAATTTGATCTTAGGTCAGTACTTAAAATGGATTTATGCTGGTAATAATAATATGGTGTTTTTACTTTAATAATGTATTCCTCTTCGTTATTTGGAAAAGTTCAATTGCATATATAAGTGGTTCATCATCTTGGGTAAGTAATATTTTCCTTCAAAAATAGTGTTAATTGAGTTGCATAATTTTGTTTTCTCTGCTCTCGTTTGTAAATTTGGGGTTTTCTAATTATATTTACTCTATCAAGTGGATATGGTTCAACAAAAAGTGCAGTCCATGATGTTACAACTTTGAAATTTTGGCATTTAACTAGGAGACCAAACTTTCCAATATGACTCCCTTCATCATTTCATTGTATTCTTGTTTAAGCTTTAATATAAACTTTTGATATTTTTTATTTAATCATCTTTAACATTTTGTGTAGTGTAAATGAGAAAATAATTTAAAATATATATATATATAGATAAGAGTAAGTTTGGCTTCATTTTTATTTTATAAATTTTTTAAAATACTTTAAAATCTTTAATAAACTTACAATCACATCAAATGTTGCATTAATTTTCTTTCTTTGGATTGAAATTCCAAAGCATAGTCTCCTAGATTACATATTCCAAGCCTCTGATATAAAGTTGGAAAGCCAAATTGATAATCTTAGACTATTTGTAAATATAATTTAAAATTTTAGATATGTGACTTCTTGGCTACCTCGTGAGCTTTCCCATGAAATGATGAATAGAGTCATACTGGAAAGTTTACTTTCACAATTAAATCCCAATATTTCATAGCTGCAACATCATAAGCTCTTGCTACACTTTATCCACCTAATATAGTAAATATAATTAAAAAACCCCAAAGCTATAAGAAAGAGAAGAGAAAAGTGCACCGGTTCATTAACTCTATGTCAAAAGGAAAAATTTATTAACCTACGTAGACAACAATATTGGACAAAGTGCTGAGAGCTGAAGTGGTAGATGTGACAAATACATATGTTCAAATTCATAAGATAGAACAATTATACATAACAATTCAACTTTTCTAAATGAAGAGGAATATAATATCAAAGTAAGCACATAATATTATTATTATAAGAAAAACTAAAACTAAATTTTTTAGTTCAACATTAATTGATGTTGATGTTGAGTGCTTCAAATCTTTGTTTTGAAATAAAGTTGTATTCTTCTTGCTCTCCTCAATTGAAATAATGTTGTATTCTTCTCGCTCTCCTCAACTATTTAACAGCGAAAGTGAATGGAAATAAGATCAAATATGGATCAATAGTTTGAATATTTAAAAATAGGATTATAAATATATTTAATTAAATTGATGAAGATATAAATATCTTTTAAAGATTTACTCACTGAGCTCAACTATTTAACTGTGAAAGTTAATGGAGATAAGATAAAATATGTATCAATATTTTGAATATTTAAAGATAAGATTCTAAATATATTTAACTAAATTAATAAACATATATATTCTAAAGATTTAGTTTTCTCACTTTGCTCAACTATTTAACTCTCAAAATTTATGGAGATATAAATACTCTAAATTTTTTGAATATTTAAACATTACATTATAGATATTAACTTATTAAAATATGCATGCTTTAACCTGCTGAACATCTAAATATGAAATTGAAATATTTAACAAAAATATAAATAAAAAATAAACACGAACCTTGTTTACCATTTCCTTAGGCACCCACTTTTTCCAAATACGGGCCCATAGACTGGCTATCATTCAATCTATGTCTGCAACCATGGCCACAATGTGGAAAAACAAAAGAAACACAAAATAGTTATAAATATTATTCACTTGGTGATCCCACAAAACTTAAAGTGTGCATGAGCATTGCTTCTCTTCTCAGGAATAGTGTTACTCCTCTTCGGAATAGTGATACTCTTATCTCCAACCCACTTTCTACCATTTAGATCCAGAGATCATGTTTTTAAGATTCATATTGAGAGATCCAAACCCACTTTCTACCATTTAGAAGATTTGTATTCATAGATCTAGAGGTCATGTTTACCAGATTCATATTGAGAGATCGAGAGGTCATGTTTACAAGATTCATATTGAGAGATGCAAAGGTCATTTTCAAGCAGAATAAATACAATTTCAACTCAAATGTGGGGAGCTAACTGATAGTGAAAAAGGATTGGTAGCAAAAGTTTAAACACATGAAGATCATGGTGATCTTCAGTGGGTCTACGAGATGACATTGATATCTTGTAGAACATCTTCATTCTTTGTTACTCATTAGGTCTCGCACACTAAATCTAAATTCATATTTATTTGTTGCAATACATGTTTCTCCTTTTCACACATAACTTGAATATCCTTAAGAGCCTTGGGTCAAAAAATGGACAATCCCATTGTTCACTCCCTAGGTTTGAATTATCAGAGTGAGAGTAAACAAAAGACTGTTTGTTGTGTCATAACCCCAAAAGTGTGTCTATATATTACATATTTCTCCATCGTCCACCCATTCCATAAGCTCTCATGTATTAATGGTCTGAGTTTTCTCCTCATCTACAACTTCATATTCATTTGATTCACCCTTTATATCTAATAGTTATGTGTTTTGATATAAAACATGGATAATTTAGGCATGCCAACCAAACAATAAAAAAATTGTCAATTTAATATAAATAAAATAATAATAATAATAAGACTATGAGACTATCTTATTTTCTATTGCAAATTACTCTCAAAATATTCAAAAATTTGACGTACAAGAATTAGATCAAATAATTGACTTTATTCCTATCCATCAGATTTCAAGATTTCAAGACATTCTTAAAATCTGCAATTGCAAAGAAAAAAAAAAATAGCTTCATTCATATTCATTAGATCTCAAAATCTACAATCCAAATAAAAATAACAACCAACAAACAAAAAAATATCATTAATTTCAAAATAATTGTAAGCCTTCACCTAATTTTCAAACAAAAGGCAAAAAAATATCTCCCTGTATATCTTGGGCAAAGATGACATAGAATAACCCATTATCATAACCTATGTACACTTTCAATATTCTATTTATATATGTATCATATATCTTTTCTCAAATTTTAATTTTTGAAGAATGAACACGTTCCCAAATTAACCCAAAACTATGCTATGCGATAAGAATTATAATTACGTTTACCAACTGACCCTAACGTGTATTATGCGATAATGCCCGGAATTAAAAATACAAGAATATGCGGAAACAATAAAAAATTGATTTGAGAGGTCATGTAAAAACAACTTTAATTTACAGAATTGAATATTAAATAAGGAATTGCAATTAAATGCTGAATATTATTTTTGTTTAAATAATTAATTATTTTAGAGAGGAGAACAATATAAATAGAAATATAATTTTTTCTTTTTTAATTTTGATAAGTTGTTTTTATCTTTTTAAATTTCGCTTGTGGCTTGAGGAACTGAGGCATTTAAGTTGTCAAAATCTCACTTAATAGGATACTTAATAGATCTGGAGTTAAGATGAGGCTAGTTTAATTTCCCCTTTAAATAAGTTATATTCGACTTGAATATCTTGGGTCAATACCATGGGTTCTCATAAACCTCGACCCTAAAACCACCAAGAACTTGACCAAGTCATATTTAACTTGACTACCCGAATAAAAATAATTTTAAAAAATAATAACATAGCATTTTTATCTTTGTTAATTTTTATTTTGAAGCTATTTTTATGCTGGTTTAATTTCCCCTCTAAATAAGTTATATTCAACTTGAATACCTTGGGTCAACACTATGGATTCTCATAAACCTGGACCATAAAACCACCAAGAGCTTGACCAAGTCATATTTACCTTAACTACCTGAATAAAAATCATTTTAAAAAATAATAACATAGCATTTTTATCCTTGTTAATTTTTAGTTTAAAGCTATTTTTATTTTAAAATAAGTTATTTTTATTTTTACCAAGTCAATGTGTTTATAGGACACTACATTACATTATAACATATCTACCATACCAAGTTGGAGATACCAACCAAAAACTAATTAATTATCTAAATATAGAGTACAAAACCATAAGCTATAACAAAACCATGAGTAAAACCGTAGGCAATAACTTTTTTTTCTAGAAAACTACATTAACACAATGAAATCCAACCTGTAAGAGTGAATGGTTTATGAAGTTATAGGCTCAAGTGACATTTTCATATAATATTTAATGCAATAGAAATTAAAATATTCCTAATATAATAGTATATTAATTTTTTTATTCATTTGACCCATAAGGAATTTCACCTTTGATTTCATGGTTTACATAATACTTATAACATAAGGATTGTTATTGGAGCTATGACCTAAAATTAATCAGAAAATAATTAATTATTAATTTAGGATAGAAATGTCACCATCATAATTTATTCATAATAATGTATTATTATGAAAAAATCATGTATGTTTACATTAATATAATAATATTTAAATATAATTATAGAAACATGTATATTTTACATTAATATAATTAATATAAAATATAATATATAAATTGCGGATAGAGTATAGAATTGAAAGTGATTGAGTCTTAAGCACTCCATGGTGAAAATGTTATCTATTTGAAACCAAGTGAGGAAACATTTAGTCACAATAACTCAATAACTTAAACCATGCTTTAGACATGTAATTGTCTCAAAACTCACATTACCTCACAAATTATATATACCACAAAAAACAATTTAAAATAAACAAATACAATATTTATAATTAAATTCTTTACAAAATAATCCAATTAATTACTATTAATATATTATTAATTTTTATATTATTTAACAAACTCAGTTATATTTTAATAAATTTATAGAACAAATACAAATCATAAATTATTTTTTTTTAAAATTAATAAATCTAACCACATCAAGTTATTAAAATGAATCGTCGAAACCAACATTAATTTTCGTAATGTTCTATCGGATGAAAATCAGAAGTAAAAAGTTAATAAACTAATTAAAATTAATTCCCATGATCAATGTTTGATTTCATTTTATTTTATAATTTTAAAATCTTTAAAATCTCAATCAACTTACAATCACATCAGCTATTGCATTAATTTTTTTTAAATTAAATTCTCATGATCAATTGCTTGATTTCATTTTATTTATAAAATTTAAAATATTTTAAATCTTCAATTAACTTACAATCACATCAATCACATCAGATGTTGCATTAATTTTCTTTCTTTGGATTGAAAATTCCAAAGTATTGTCTTCTAGATTACATATTCCAAGTCTCTCATCTAAATTTGGAAATCCAAATTGATTTTTATATTAGAAATTAATAAGCATCACGATTAATATGGATTTTGTTTACAATGGACAGGGTATGAAAACTAGATCAAAAATATGGAACACATGAGTAATGAAAAAGTGGTGAGAAAGCTAATGAGGTAGCAAAGGGGTCCTATATTTAAACTTTTAAATGATGTGTACATGGTCTAAGATTTTAGTGTTTTAGTGAGAGAACAAGCATGAAATTTTATGTTGTTCACGAAAATTCTATACTATAATCTTAGACTGCTTAAAAATATAATTTAAAAGATTAGATTTGTGACTTCTTGGCTACCTCCGGAGCTTTCCCATAGCTTTCTCATTAATAGTGTGTTCCATATATGTGATCTCTCTGTCATAATATGGTGCGTTCCATATATGTGATCTCTCTGTCATAATATGGTTTAGGTAAACAAAATTCATATTAATATTGGTGCTAATGAAATCCTTGTAAAAAAACTAAACTGGCTTTATAATTTTAGATCATAGACTTGGAATATGCAATCTTATCGGATTGTAAGATGATTCACATTTTAAAGTATTTTAAAAATTTATAAATAAAAATGAACTTAAATCCTTAATTCTTGTTTATTAGATTTTTTAAAATAAAAATGGTTAAATAAAAAATACCAATATTTTAATATATTAAAGTTTAATCAAGAATCTTAAATATAATGAAATGATGAAGAGAGTCATACTAGAAAGTTTAGCTTCACAATTAAATCCAAAATTTCATCACTGCAACATCATAAGCTCTTGCTACACTTTATCCACCTAATATAGTAAATATAATTACTAAACCCCAAAGTTATGAGAAAAAGAAGAGAAAAGAAAAGTACACAGCTCCATTAATGCTATGTCAAAAGGAAAATTTTACTTACCTAAGTAGACTGCAATATTGGATGAAGTTTGGAGAGATGAAGTGGTAGATGTCACAAATTAATATGTTCAAATTCATAAGATAGAACAATTATACATCACAATTCAACTTTTCCAAATGAGGAAGAATATAATATCAAAGTTAGCACACTATATTATTATTATCAGAAAAACTAAAACTAAATTTTTAAGTTCAACATTAATTGATATTGAGAGCTTGATATCTTTGTTTTGAAATAAAGTTGTATTCTTCTCACACTCTTCAACCATTTAAGAGTGAAATCTAATGGAAATAAGATCAAATATGCATCAATATTTTGAATATTTAAAGAGAAGATTATAAATATATTTAACTAATTTGATGAAGATATAAATATATTCTAAACATTTCATCTTCTCACTCTGCTCAACTATTTAACTGTGAAACTTAATCTAGATAAGATAAAATATGTATCGATATTTTTAATATTTAAAGTCAAGATTCTAAATTTATTTAACTAAATTAATAAAAAATATATATTCTAAATATTTCTTCTCACTTTTCTCAACTATATAAGTATGAAAATTTATGGAGATATAAGTACTCTAAAATTTTTGAATATTTAAACATTAAAAAATAAACACTAACCATGTTTACCATTTCCCTAGGCACTCTACTTTTTCGGGGTATGACCCAATAAATTGGGTGTCATTCAATTTATGTCTGCAACCATGGCCATTAAAGATTCATAAAACCAGTAGTTTTTTGCAGTAGAGGGAAGACGGAAGCGCTCAGAGGCGATTAGGGTTCACGCGCGTCCTCCTGGACTCTGAATCCCCTGCAACGGTAGGCCTGCAGGGTACAGACTTTTAAACCCTTTGCAGATTCAATGGCAGCGGACAAATAGGAGGGTAAAGGCCGTCTGCAGTATGTCGCCCTTTCAGGGGGGGGACGAAGCACCTCCCCCAAAATACGCTGGTCAAAAGCAGAAAAACCCAGTGGCAGAGCATGAAGCGGACCACAATGGCACTCAGCCGGAGCGTAAGCAACCAGGAAATGATGAAACGACTCAGACGGAAGGAAATACGGCTAGATCGGCCACATGCAAACCAGTTGCCACTGACACACCTACGGTGGAATTCCCCAGTCACAGAATCAATGCCAGAATACAATAAATGAGGGACCACGCCCTGATTGGCAAGTTTATTGGCATATGGCCAACGGAGAAAGCACTCAGAAGTTGGATAAACACCAAATGGAATCCAAAGGGTCACATAACCCTTCTTCTCGGAGCTAAAGGGTTCTTTACAGCGGTCTTCAACTGTCTGGAAGATCGAAACAGGATTATAGATGGAGGGCCTTATTTCTTTAACTCGGCAGGACTCTTTCTCAGAGCATGGGTTGAAAGATTTAACCCGGATAAGGAGGATCTTAGTTATGCTCCAGTCTGGATCAGGCTCTATTCGCTACCCTGGGAATACTGGGAAGAAACCTCACTGCAAGAAATAGGGAACAAACTAGGCGAGTTCATCAAGGTTGTTGAAGACACCAAGCTCTGCAGATATACCTCATACGCCCGCATCTGTGTCTATATGGATCTCAAACAACCTCTGCCAAACAAGGTAAGATTCCGACATGAAGATTCTGAATGGATCCAAGTGATAGATTATGAACATGTTCCATTTAGGTGTAGAAAATTCCATAATCTAGGGCATCTTTTCAGAGACTGCCCTCTAAATAGGAATATGCACACCAGCACAAATGCAGACACTCAGGAAGTTGATGGATTCACAAAAGTGGTTAACCGTAGAAGAGGTAACAGAAAACCCTCTACCAATGGCAAAACAGATCAAGCCAATAAATCCAAATACCCAAAACCTAATAGCTTCGAGGTCCTAACTAATCTGGAAACGCAAGACCCAGCTCAAGAAATGCAAAAAGTCAAAGACTTAGTCCGAGAGCTACCAGAGGGCCCTCCGCAACAGCTAAAGGAGTCTCACTCTATGAAAATGCACATCCCTCAATCTGATCTGCAGGCAGAGGTCTCTCAAGAAATGGAAACGGATACCCCAGAATCAAGCTCCAAGATATTGAAAGAAACAGAGGTAGTCTTCCCAGAGACCCAATTAATGGAGGAAGATTCTGAGAATATTGATATAGGAGAACTAGACATTCTCAGTCTGGAACTAGCATGCAAGACCGGCAACTTCGACAAGATTCCGGATAGGCAACTGGACAAACTGGAAGAAGTCCTGAAAAAAGCGGACAAGAAACACTCTCTTGGGGTGCAAATTGGTAGCCAGTGGGATGGCAAGTTCATCACAAAGGATAGTAAGAAAAGGGGAAGAAAAACAACCTTAGAAAGGACCATCAAAATAGGCGAAGTGCTAGTGGAGTCAGGTCGATATGCGAAGCTGACCAAGTACTTTAACCTCCATCCCAATCCTTCTCAATGAAGCTGATCTCCTGGAATATAAGAGGGCTCAACAGCCCAAGAAAAGCAAGACTCCTAAAAAACATGCTTATGCAGGAAAAACCCAATATTCTCTTTGTGCAAGAAACCAAATGCAATATGTTATCTCTGGAAAAAATAGCAACAAAAGTATGGCCCAGAGGGCAAGTCACAGCGGTGGATGCTCAAGGAGCCTCTGGGGGCCTGGCAATCCTTTGGGACTCAAGAGTGATTCAACTCAGTAACTTTCATGCCAACAAAAACTTCATTCAGGCAACCTTCCACTTAATCGGCACCAACACTCATGGTCATCTCACTAATGTTTATTTTCCACAGGATTCCCACCAAAAAGCAGAGATTCTGGATCATCTTTCTACCCTCAACTCCAATAGACACCACCCTCTTTGGATAGCAGGAGGGGATTTCAACATGATTGTAAGAATGGAAGAAAAGCAGGGCGACAGAGATAATGGAATCAGAGATGGACACTTACTCAAAGATTTCACCCAGTCAAATTGGCTAATAGATTTCCCATCAAATAATGGTCTCTTCACCTGGACCAACAAAAGAGAAGGAGCCTAGCATATAGCTTCAAGGTTAGACCGTTTTCTAGTCTCGGATAACGCGCCTTACCTGGGAGGAGATCTTATTGTTTCAATCCTGCCAATTTCAGGATTGGATCACTGGCCTATTGCACTCCAATGGCATCGACCAGGTAACACTACTAAACATCCTTTCCGCTTTGAGACTTTTTGGCTTACTCATCCAGAATTCAAGGATTTTGTCAGACAAACCTGGATCAAATACAATCCCACAGGGGGATCCAAAATGTCCAACTTCCAACAAAAATTGAAATTCCTCAAAAGAGAAATTAAGCACTGGAATCACACTACCTTCGGCAACATCTTCAAAGCCCAGGATGCTCTCAATCAGGAAATGAAGTTAACCCAGCAAAGGATCATCACTGAAGGATGCTCTGAGGAACTAGCAAAACAGGAACAAGACATTGAAGATCAACTTCTCAACAGAGCTCGGCAGGAGGAGATTCTTTGGAGGCAAAAATCATGAATCAGATGGCTTAAGGACGGAGAAAAGAACACCAAGTTCTTTCACAAAACTACGATGCAACGCAGAATGCACAATCTCATCTCCCACATCCATAACGACCAAGGAGAAAGAATAGAGACGCATGCAGGCATAGAAGAAAACTTTCTCAGCTATTTCAAGAAAGTTCACCAAGAACCAAGCATTGACAGAACTCCAGCAATTGAAAAAATACTGCAATAGATACCCAAATTAATCACCGACGAGCATAATCTCCTTCTTCTCCAACCAATCCTATTACACGAAGTGGACAACGCCGTCAAGCAATTAAAAGCAGGTAAAGCCCCAGGCCCTGATGGATTTACCTCAGATTTCTTTCATCATTTTTGGGATCTCATCCAAATAGAAGTATGGAAATTGGTTGAAGAATCTCGTGCATTAAGATGGATGTACCCTCGGTTGAATGCCACATTCTTGGCTCTCATCCCCAAAACAGAGGAAGCTAATAGGCCTGACAAGTACCGCCTGATAGCTCTCTGCAACATCATTTACAAAATTGTTTCAAAAGTTATCGCCACTCGGTTGAAACCTCTGCTCCCTCTCATTATCTCGCCAGAGCAATCCGGGTATGTGGAAGGGCGCCAGATCACAGATGGAATTATTCTCACTCATGAAATAATTCACTCTCTGAAGCACACTAAAAAGCCAGGTATGTTGTTAAAAATCGATCTATCTAAAGCCTTCGATAGCATCAGTTGGCAGTATATCCAAAAAATTCTTACTGCTTTTGGCTTTGATCCTTCGTGGACCTGATGGATCGTCAGCCTTTTGACTTCTTCCTTCTTCTCTGTTCTCATCAATGGCATCCCCTCTGATACTTTTCGTCCTTCCCAAGGTATTAGGCAAGGGGACCCTCTCTCTCCATTCCTCTTCGTTATAATTGCTGAAGGATTAGGTTGCATCATCAAGTCTGCTAATGTCAATAGATATCTGAAGGGTCTATCTTTCAACGATTCCCCCTCCTTTACCCATCAGCAATTTGTGGGCGATAATATGCTTTATGGGCACCCCTCTGTCCAGGAAGCTCGCATCTTCAGAGATATCCTATCCTCCTTCTCGGATGCCTCGGGAGCCCTTATCAATCGAGTCAAATCCCAAATTTTCTTCTTTAATACTCATGTGTCTATTCAAAGATTGATAGCCTGCATTCTAGGTTTCACTATAGCAAACCTCCCTTCCAAATATTTGGGTGCCCCCCTGATAGCCTCCGCCCTCAAGCATTCCTCATGGAGAGACCTTCTAGAAAAACTTGAAGCCAAACTCTTTCTATGGACGCACAGATCTCTGAATATGGCTAGTAGAGTTATCCTCATCAAAGCGGTTCTTCAATCCATGCCTCTTTACATCTTCTCCCTTTTGGTGGCGCCTAAATGGGTTCTCAAGGCAATTAAAAATCTTTAGCGCAACTTTCTATGGGGCAGCTCAGGCCACAACAGAAAATGGGCTCTGGTCAAATGGGAAAAAGTCTGTCTTCCCAAAAAAGCCAGAGGTATTGGAATCAGAGATCCTGAGCACAACAATATAGTAATGGGCGCCAAATTATGGTGGCGATGGTTAGCTCACCCAAATACTCCTTGGGCCTCCCTGTGGATGGCAAAATATGCAAGCAACAGCCCTATTGAATATAGAATCCGTATGACGGAACTAAGCACTGGATCCATCATATGGAACTCAGCCATCCAACATAGATACCTTATACAACAGCACAGCTTCTGGGAAATCAAAAGTGGAGACACAACAAGATTTTGGGAAGATTCCTGGCAGCAACTCCCAAAGATCACAGATCTTATGCAGGATTTCCCTATCCCTCCACAAAGAACCCATCCCCGGAAACGGTCAATCAATTTTGGGGCTCATCTATTACCCACAAACACAGGAAATGGAAGGGGATCGATCAAATCATAAGAGAGGAAGGGTATGAGATAACCCGACAAAAGCTCTCTGATGAACTTAAAAAAAGGCAAATTCCCATAGCAGCAGGAGCAGACATTCTAAGATGGGGATATGAAGAAAAAGGGACATTCTCCACCAGAGAGGCCTATAAAATCATAACTAAAGACAAAATCATAAAGGATAACGTATGGGACCAGATTTGGAGCTCTTCAATCTGGCCGAAAGTCTCCACCTTCCTGTGGCTACTCTCTCATAACAGGATTCTCACTTGGGATAACCTCCGGAAAATAAATTTCTCAGGCCCATCTATCTGTCCAAACTACAAACAAGCAGAAGAAACAGCTACTTATTTACTGCAAACTTACCACTTGGGCAGAAGATTATGGGAAAAAGCAATCTTTAGGTGTCAAAGAGACAACAGGGTGCAAGGAGATCTCAACGCCACACTTCGCAACTGGAATCAGGCACCTTATCATAGCAGGATTCTTAACTCTCTTTGGTAACTCATTCCAGGTCTCCTCATGTGGAATATCTGGAAGGAGAGAAACATAAGGCTATTCAAAAGCCAAACTCAAACACTGGAGCAGATATGGACGATACTGCATAGAAATATTAAGGAATCTCTCTCCATCCATGAATGGGCAGCTGAAGAGTTTCCCACGGATCCCTAAGAAAAATCAATATGGGATAACTGGAAAATCTCTCTGTCACACAGGCCCAACTCTCATAATCGGCTCCCCAACAGGCACAAAAAATCAACAACATGGTCTCCTCCTCCTCGCAATTTGCTTCAGCTCAACTTTGATGGGGCCTCCAAGGGCAACCCAGGACAATCAGGATATGGGGGGGTTTTCAGGGACCACTTAGGTACCCCTCATCTCATCTACACAGGCACCAAAGGATGGGACACCAACAATTCGGCGGAATTGGAAGGTCTATGGCAAGGTCTCATTCTAGCTCAAGATCATAATCTCTTCCCCCTTATCATTGAAGGTGATTTTCAAATCATTATCAATATGGCCACAAAAATTCTTCAAGGAGCTCCAATCCATAAAGTCAGCAACAGTTGGAGAATGGCGCAAAGGTTGGAACTTCTCAGACAATGGCTCTCCCAAAACCAGGCAATTTCCTTCAAACACACAGTAAGGAAAGGGAATAAACTGGCGGACTTTCTAGCCAATGTTGGAGTGGATTTGGAGATGGATTACTATTCAGGTCCCACGCTCACCATAGCTACAGAGGAACAACTCACTGAATTCAAAAATTTAGTGGAGAAAGACCGGCCTCATCTGCAGGCAATCTACCCGGATGCAGGTGCCTTAACAAGCATTGAATAGGTGTTTAATATGAGGCATGCACAGCCAGCAGCTGGCACGCACTCAAGGTGGGATAAGGCGCCGGAGGTAAGGCACCATAACTCCCTTCTGCAGGTAATTTATTGTCATTCAACGCTGGTTCAAGCCGACAGTACAAGGATGAAAGTTAATAGAACGATGCGCCGGGTTGGGTTCCTATTTGAATTAGCTCCGATCAGAAATTCAACAGGGAGGTCTGGTTATGAGCAGAGCGTTTCCACGTGCTCTGGTTCTCTTAGGCTTCGTCGAGGTGGTAGTCCCGAGTGGTCCTGCTCTCAGGGGTAGCCTGGGACTCAGAATTCCTTAACTTTGCTCTGTGCAATGGTTGATTGTCCCCAGTTGCAGTCTGTTTTGTGTGTCTGGCTTCTCAGGCCAATCTCTGGCAGTTGCCGAATTTCAATTTTAGCGTTGGGGATTCAGGTCTGGGTGGGAAATTGGGCCTTTCTGGTGGTCGCGGGTCCTCATACTTTTGTTTGGGATTCTTTTTGGTGGTCGCAGGTCCTCATCCTTCTGTCGGGGATTCAGGTCTGGGTGGGAAATTGGGTCTTTCTGGTGGTCGCAGGAGCTCTCGTTTGGGTACTGTCAAGTCCGCATTGGTTAATTTGCTACCTTCACCCTCCAAGCTTGTTTCTTGTGTCGTTCAATTTGAACATGGCGCCCCGTCAGCGAGGAAAACCCAGACGAGGGAGCAATTTTGGTTCTCGGGGAAAGCAGGGAGGGCAGGGAAGCCCTGAACCTCGCCGCATCTCTCCGCTTGCCATGGTAGCGCCCTCCTCGCCGACCTCTGATGAGTCTGGACCTTCACTCAATAGTTCGTTGCACTCCGCCCGTTTTAAATTCAAAAGCCGGCTTAACAAGCCACTTATCTCTGCCTTGGTCACAGTCATCTTCTCAGAGGAAGAAGATGATCCAGTTAGCTCAGTGGCTGCCTCTACAGATCAATCTCCTTCCAGGTCCGCCAACTCGTCTCAGAGAAGATTAGTGGAGGAGCATTTGGAAGTTTCAGCGGACGTGCAGGATGAGGAGGGTCACGAGGAGAGCAATCCTCAGCAGAGCGCTCCTCAGGAGCATATAAAAGACCCTCAGCCAGTGAAGGAATATGCAAATATCCTGCACCTCAGGACTCCTCCGGATGGCTCTCTGCTGGAAGTTAAGGACAGGGTGATGGTAACCTGGGAGCGTGCCCCAGACGAGGTCGAAAAGCATGATACTGCAGATTCCCAGTAAGTTTCAATCCTTTCTTCAAGCCTCAGGAATGCAATTCAGTTTTGCAGCTCAAGAATTCGCGGCTAAATACCAGGTAGCTCGGTGCTGTGCATTTCCAGTTTGGCGCCTTTCAAACGCAGAACCTTCTCTTGGACCTCCAATTTTGTCCACTCAACGTTGTTCAATTTTGAAATATAGAGGTCTGAGCAGTTTTTTGCAGACTCTGGTCAATAATGTAAGCATTTTTTGCAAAAATATTTTGACAGAGGGATGGCTATGGCTCCCTCAGAGGTTTGATCCTCTCTGTACATATTTTTCTTCTCTTTTAATATAACTAGCATAGTCTTTACTAAGAAAAAAAAAAAGATTCATAAAACCACTAGCATTGGGACAATGTGGAAAACTATAGGAAACAGAAAATAGTTATAAATATTATTCACTTGGTGATCCCACAAAACTTAGAACGTGCAGGAGCATCCCCCTACCTTCTACCATTTACAAGACTCATATTCACAGATTGAGAGGTCATTTTCACCCAAAATAGATACAATTTCAACTCAAATCTAAGAGCTAACTAGGAGTGCTCCCAGGACCCAGAATATATACAGTTTCAACTAAAATATGGGGAGCTAAATGAGAGTGCTTTGCAATAGTGATACTTTGATGTGGAGCGCACTTTCTACCATTTACAAGATTCATATTCGCATATCTAGAGGTCATTTTCACAGAATCGATACAATTTTAACTCAAATCTCTAGAGCTAACTAATAGTGGAAACCTCCTTTCACCTAGAATAGATACAATTTCAACTCAAATCTAGGTAGCTAACTGAGAGTGCTTCGCAATACTGGTATTCTGATACAAGATTCATATTCATAGATCTGGGAGCCAACTGAGAGTGCAAACCAATTGGTCGCAAAATTTTAAGCACCTGAAGACCTTCACTTCCATATGCAGACTTGGTGGGTCTAGATGACAGTGATATCTTGTAGATCATCTTCATTCTTTATCACACATTACGTCTCCCACACTAAATTTAAATTTAAATTTATTTGTTGCAATACATGTTTTTCCTTTTCACACATAACCTCAATATCGTTCTCAAGTGAGCCTTCATTCTTTATTACACATTATCTCTCCCACACTAAATTTAAAATCGTATTTATTTGTTGCAATACATGTTTTCCCTTTTCACACATAACCTCAATATTTTTCTCAAGTGAGGCTAAGAGCCCTGGGTCAAAAAATGGACAATCCCATTGTTCACTCCCTAAGTTTGAATCAGCGAAATGAGACTAAAAACAAGACTTTGTTGTGTCATAACCCAAAAGTGTGTTTAGACATAACATATTTCTCCATCGTCCACGCCTTCCATAAGCTCCCATATATAAAAAAATCTTAGTTTTCTCCTCATCTACAACTTTATATTTATTTGATTCACCCTTTATCTCCAATAACTATATCTCTTGATATAAAACATGGATAATTTAGACATGCTAAGCAAATAATAAAAAAATTGTCAATTTAAGATAGAAAAATAA
>APFE030142515.1:59608-84497 GCA_000404065.3 Pinus taeda
TTTCTTAGTGTTTAATATATTTTATTTTATTATTATTTCGAGTTTAAGTTTTAACGAGTGTAAAGCATTTTTTTTTTATTTAGATAGACGGTTAAACATTTTTTATATTAATTTATTATTTTTATTCAATTTATTAACGAGTTTACAATGGAGGAAAATATAAATAGAAATATGTTTTTTGTTAAGTTGTTTATGATTTTTGAGGCTTCATTTGTGGCTAGAGGAACCACGGGAATTTAAGGTGTTAAAATCTCACTTAATATAATCTCCAAAAATATTTGACAACATAAAATTTTAGTAGTTATCAATTATCTTTTTTAAATATTCATATACTCCTAAAGGGTAATGGGAGCTTAATAATTAATATTTATCAATAAATAGTATATAAATGTCACACCTAAACACAATATTCACATATATTTGACAAAAAGAAATATGAAATTGCAAAAAGGAGATCACTCTATTACTATTATTAAACCTCAGAATAAATAATAATATAAAGAAGAAACATTTGTGACAAAGGTCCAACCTCAGATATATTTCATTAAAAAATAATATATCCCCTTTAGATTTCAACTAATGAATTCTTACAAGAAGGAACATGGTACTTAGATAAGCTAAAATTGATATAAGACGTCAATATCCATTTCCAATAGTCTTTCCAAAGTTGGTGTGGAGGAAACCTAAGGTTGGTATGGAGCAAATCTTAAGTGCATGGAAAATTATGGAACATGAAGGAGATATTTACTATGAGTACTTCCGCAGGTCTTTAATAGAAGGTCTTTCTTTGCTTATTTTAGAGGATGATCCTTTCATTATTTTCTGATAACTTTATCGAGAGCAGTTCTCTCCATGAAGCAACGCCCTCCAAAAGAAGAAAAATGATAAAGAAAGTTCATATTGGCCTATTGACAACAAGTCGCCTAAAGGAGGGACAATCCTCTATATATAGGTTGTCCACTCCACCTCAACCCCCACACATTATCCTACGCCCTCCAAAAGAAGAAAAATGATAAAGAAAGTTCATATTGGCCTATTGACAACAAGTCGCCTAAAGGAGGGACAATCCTCTATATATAGAGGTTGTCCACTCCATCTCAACCCCCACACATTATCCTATTTTTGAGTTATGGAGAGTAGTCCTCCCTACTCTTTCGTGTTTTTGAGTTATGGAGAGCAATGTTCTTGGTTTTTGACGTAATAATAATATATAATAGTAATCAATAATAATAAAGTGTTAAATTATGGATAAATAGTATAATTTTTTTTTGTCAAAAACAAATTAATACACGACAAAAAATGATCGAACCAATTTATATTAGAACTCAATAACCAAAAAACTAAAATCCCTAAATGGAATTATTCAATTCAGTTTGTAAGAAAAATCTTAAAAAACAAATTATAAAATAAAAATTCACCACATAATAAATCTTAAGTAGAAAAAGTTAATTAAAAAAATAAACTTGAAAACCAAAAACCCATTAAAAAACTAAGATCTATCTAATTCCTATTAATTTACAAGAGAAAATCTAATACTTCAATCTATGTAAAGATCTATTCTAGCTCATTCAGGCACTTCATCTCAAGACTTCAACATAAATCCATAACGCCATATCTACGAAGCTCCTACAAGGATCCCTTTCTATTCTAGCTCATTCAGGAACTTCATCTCAAGACTTGCATAAATCCATAACACGAGACCTACGAAGGTCCTAAGCTGCTACAAGGATCCCTTTCTATTCTAGCTCATTCAGGCACTTCATCTCAAGGCTTCAGCATAAATCCATAAGGCAAGATCTACTAAGCTCCTAGAAGGATCCCTTTCTCCACTCTTCAGCATAAATCCATAACGCAAGATCTACAAAGCTGCTACAAGGATCCCTTTCTACACTTAGTAGATGTGGTGTTAAGATGGATCTAGGCTCGTTTAATTTCCCCTTTAAATAAGTTATGACTTGAATACCTTGGGACAATACCATGGGTTCTCATAAACCTGGACCCTAATCTGACTAAGTCATATTTACCTTAACTACCAGAATAAAAATAATTTTAAAAAATAATAACATAAAAATTTTATCCTTGTTAATTTTTAGTTTAAAGCTATTTTTACTTAAGTTATTTTTATTTTTATTTTTATTTTTACCAAGTCAAAGTGTTTAGAGGACACTACATTACATTACAACATATCTACCATACGAGGTTGGAGAGCACTTCTTTCGCCAATAAAAAAAATGTAACAACCAAAAACTAATTAATTAATTAAATATAAAGTACAAAACCATGGCCTATAACAAAACAAAGGGTAAGACCATAGGAAATAACATTTTTTCTATTAAACTACTTGAACACAATGAAATCCAAACTGTAAGAATGAATGGTTTATGAAGTTATAGGCTTAGGTGACATTTTCATTGAATATTGAATCCAATAGAAATTAAAATATTCATAATGTAATAATATATTAATTTTTTTTATTGGTTTGACTCATAGGAAATTAAACTTTGATTTCATGGTTTACATAATACTTTATAACTTGAGGATTATTAATTGAGCTAACTTTGTGAGAAAAATTAATAAAAAATAATTAATGATAAATAATAAAAAATATAATAATATCATTAATTTAGGATAGAAATTTCATTATCAAAATTTACACATAATAATAAATTTATTATAAAAAACCATTATATTTACTTTCTGTATTTCAAGCCTGTGTGATCCATAATGAATAAAACGAAGTCCTTAGGTAGAAATCACATGAGAGAATTTTTTGTGGATGCGTTTTGAACAACAAGTGTGGTTCATCAGCTCGTGATGATGAACCGCCCATCCCACCAAATATTCTCTCATGTGATTTCTACCCAAAGACTTTGTTTAAGTGTATATTTACATTATATATGATTAATATAAAATATAATTATAGAGATTGTCCACGTATAGAATAGACACTGATAGAGTGTTAAGGCACTCCATAGTGAAAACGTTATTGATTTGAAACCAAGTAGGAAAAGACTTGTCATGCTAAAATATGGTGTAGCCCAACATAGGTGTCAGGTTAGATGCTGCTCAGTCAGAATAAAAGATGGTGTAGCCCAAGATAGGTGTCAGGTTAGATGCCCCTCGGTCAGAATAAAAGATGGTGTAGCCCAAGCTAGGTGTCAAGTTAGATTTCCTGGAGTGGACCAAGATAAATGTCAGGATAGATTCCCCCCTCAATCACTATAACTCAAGCCACGCTTTAGACATGTTAATCATCTAAAAACTCACACTACCTCAGAAACTATATATTTACCTCATAAAACACTTTAATAATTTTAAACAAATAAATATTTATTGTAAATTTCTTTACGAAATAGTCCATATAAATTACTATTAATATGTAATAATATTTAACACACTACTCTTTAAAATTATATTATTTTTAAAATTAATAAATCTAACATTATAAAGTTAATAAAATGAATTACCAAAACCAACAGTAATATGTTAAATGCTTCTTAATATATATAACGAAAATCAGAAATAAAAAATTAATAACCTAATAAATTAAATCACGGGCCGCGTGAGCAATGTCTAGATCCGATGTCTGTTGGAAGGTGACCATAGTGGACTGAAAACACGTTGAACTATGAAATGATATTTGCATCATCCAAGCATTGAGCTTGATATTGTAGATCTAGCTAGACCTGTTGGAAAATCATGATGATGCTTACGTCATCTCTGTTGCAAAATTTTATCTCCCAGATCTATTCATTGCTCGTTAATAGAATCACCATGCCCATAAGCACTGTACTCCAGGAATTTCCATGCCCATCACACTTCTCTCCTCATAATCTCGACATGCCCATCAAGCTTCTCTCCTCATAATGCAAAGTAAGGGTACTTTTACGACTTGTCATCTCTGGTTTGGTGGTTGGGTGGTCACTTCTTCAGGTTGAGATCGGCTTTGAATGTTGAAAATAGAAGGATAAACGTTGGCCCTTTTAATCCCATAGAGCAACTCCCTGGCATAGCATTATGACTATGGGCTGAGACCTCTATTTTGAAGGAGATCAAATAAACATATATAACAATATCAAAGACATAAAAAAAAATCTAGAGATGGCGGAAAAGGCCTCAATCTTACTGTATTCCTCTCATTATGAAATGTACAAATAATGATAATAGTACAAATAAATACATGAGGAATTTTGTCTCAAGATATTACGTCTATCTTGGACACTATGGTTGAGCAAATCTCTCAACAAAACACTAATCTAGGAGCCTAACCAGTTTGAGAGAATCTCTCAACCAACTAGTCCTAAACTGACTCCTAACCATGATGAACAAACTCAATCTAGAATAGTAGGATTAAATCCAACATTCTTGATTTTCATTAATTTAATTATTTTGGACTTAGAATTGTTTTCATCACATGAGAGTGAGGCTAGCATTCCCCTCCTCAAATGACAAATTTAAGAACAAAAAATGAATGATTACGACTAGAACATGAGAGAATTCTTATAAAAGTATCCAATCTATAGAACCAACGAGATCCAGACCCCAGTGCTGAAGATAGACAGAAGACCCTGATGGCTCAGCATGGAGAAGAAAATGTTGAGTCAACTGAAAAACATGGGGAAGATTAAGAAGGACACTCAGACAATGTTTCCGACCACCGCAAGACAAAATGTCAGAAATCTGAACTACAAGGAGAATTTAAAAAGATTAAACCGTCACTCTTTGAAGGGGAATCAGATGAGGAAGCCGAAACTTGGTTAATTGATATGAGAAAATATTTTCAAATTTATGATTACACCGATAAACTGAAAGTGTGTTTGGCAATTTATTAGTTAAGGCGTAAGGCTACCTTTTGGTGGGAAGAAATCAAAACAGTGAGGAAAATCAATGAAGAACATGTTACATGGAAAGAGTTTCAAAAACATTTCAAGGATAAGTATCTAACTGAACGTTATTATGATGAAAAAGCAAAGGACGAATATGTGGAACGATTCACCTCCTTACAGCACTATGTGCCTTATATGCAAAAGAAAAGAGAAAAATTCAACTTTTCGTTAGTAGCCTACCCAATTTTATGAAGGAGAAGCTTGAGTTTGACTATCCAAGAACAATGGATGATGCATTGTGGAAAGCTCGCATCTTCTATTAGCAAATGAAACAAAAAATTGAAGGACCTAAAGGAGGACTGAACAGGAAGGGAAGGAACCTGATCCCAATTAGATAAAAAAGATTTACTAATGGTAGAAATGCACAACAGAAACCTCTCAGTAAATTCCCAGCAAGGAACCAACCCAAAGTTGCATATTCTGAAAATAGACAGTCAGAAGGAGTTAATAAATATGTTAATGACCAACAGTCAAAGCCACCTCTACAAGTGGGAATGTAGAGAACCCCACTATTATAAAAATTGTCTACATAAGGCATGGACGTAACAACTATCAAATATGTAGGAAGCATCCACCGTTAGAGAAGTGGCGAGGAGCATGCCCAAAATTAATGTTGCTCTAGACGATCATCAAGCAGAATACAAACCTACTATGATCGAATGTGAAGGTATGCTTGCTATGAAACCTCTCTCTATTTTGTTTGATCCCGTTGCTAGCCTAAGCTATGTTAGTCCTAAGGTGGTAGAAAATTGCCAATTGGAGAGAAGTACGTCTCAAAACCTTGGTTAATTGAATTATCCACCAAGGCAACAAGAAGGGTAATTGTAAAAAAGAATGTTGTCCTAGAACAATTTCAGGACAACTCATTCACGTTGACCTGAATATACTCCCTTTGGGTTCATACGACATTTTAATAGGGATGGATTGGTTGGAAAAATATTGGTCCCTAGTTGATTGCAAACAAAAAACTATAAGTTTTATCACTGAATCAATGACAAATGAACGAACTTCAAGGAATCAAGACCAACACCAAGTTGCGTCCTATTACTGCTAGTTAGCTAGGAAAATGTATTAGGAAAGGATGTTAGATATATGCTATCCAGGTGGTGTTTACGAACTCCATAAATAAAATGATGTCCTTGGAGAATATTCTTGTCATTCAGGAATTTGCTAATGTTTTCCTTGAATCTATTCTTGGACTACCATCCAAGCGTGATATTGATTTCACCATTGAACTAATTCTCGGTGCAGCCTGACGCAGGGTTACCCCTGCTTACACCCACAGTATGCATGTAAAATGTATAGGCACATTTGTCCCAAGAATTTACCTCACAAACGAGTCAAATCTTCATTTAGAACATGGTTAAAGCCCCTTTCATAGACTAACCGAGTCTAACCCTTAATCCATCCTTTCCTTTCTATCGGGACGCATTCACCCTCATAAACCTTATTTTAAACCTTTAGCCTCATATAATCAAAGTCCACACTTTTCTTTGTTATATCGAACTTAACCACAAACCCTCTCTTAACTTTGGTTATGCATAAACTTAACCCATAACCCATTATCCCCTTTAGTTCTATTATAACCCCCGTATAATGGAATATACACAAACACAGGGAAACTTACATTTTCCATTTCCCATAGCCTTGGCGTGTTTAACTATGCTTACCTTTATTAGAATCATCCTCCACCATAGATTTCCCTCCATCAGATCTGACGGTTGATGGCTTTTCCTGATCAATCAAACTTGCTCAACAGTCCTTCGTCATTGAACTGTACTCAATGGATCTGACGGTTCACAAGGATTTCTCCTACACAAAAAGCATGAGGGTTGACCACCCGAAAAGTGGTTTCCTCTCTTCTCGTCACTGCTACGTGTCGCTTGATGAGTGGAATCAGGTGCTCACCCTTCAATACCACTTACGGGTTTGAGGTTGCCCTAAATACCACTTCCACTATTGCGAAACCACTTTCCTCATGAATTAACGCCCTCACATCTTTGTCGCATGATGACTGTTGATTTCTTCCATCAAACGGTTGTGATGGCTTCTCTGGATCCCTTTTCCACCAGCGCTTCCAGTTAATCTCCACCGTTCAATTCTTGATTCCCTTCTGGGCGATTTAAGCCTGATCATTTATTTCCTTTGACCTTGTCTGTTGATCTCTGAGATCCAACGACTCCCATGCATCAATGACTCACCTCTTCATTCATCCCTTTGCCTTGAATTTAATTCATTTCTTCAGTGTTTTATGGTTTCATGTTTTTCTTCAGGGTTTTTACTTTTCCGCTATTCTACTTCACTCTTTCTCTGAGCTTAACTTCGTGAATTCTCACTTCGCTGCCTCTTGATATCTTTACTCTGAATCTCCAATTGGATTTAAATACTCACTTTCATTCCTCTGAGTCATTCTCCTCTCTATGTTCCACCAAATGCTTCCTGCAAACAATTATTACAGAATTCTAATTCACTATAATTCAACACTTGAAACACACTTATACAAGTTTGATATTAACCTCTGTATTTATAAATATAACAACGATTACAGAATGAGACTTTGTGTCTCTCAGGCCTAGTCTTCAATATCAGTGGCCTCCTCCTTTTACACTCTGCCCGTAGGCTTACATTTATACCAGAAAGGTTCTTTTGAACGAATTCTGGTTCAAATCCTTAATCTATTAAACTGACTCCTAAATGTCCTTTATTTCCACTTCTAACTCTAGTTGATCCCTAAGAATCCTCCCTAGTTCCTCGAATCATGAAACTACCTGAAGAGTTATAATTGACTTCTAAATCTCTTGTCATTATTAACCACTCATGTTGTCCTTCATTCAACAACATTTACAAACATCCACCCAACATCTAATTAATTCCTATCCTACTCACTCAAAAGCATGAATATTACATTAACTTAACACTTAGGAAACCAACTTCCCTAAAACACATGACCCCCTATGTCTACTAAGATACAATGATTTCCTCTTCGGTTGAATGCTCCTACATCAGACTCCCAAAGTAGAAAATATTCATGATCTCCTGATCATGTGTCTTCATAAGTTGATACAAAACCTCCAGGGTCCAAAAATTTAGTTTGTAGCTGCCCAAATACCTTGCACCTTTGTTGTTGTTGTATATCTGTTGTATTTTGTTTCATCCTCCTCTCCTTGTCAATTAGGTTCAAGTTTTGATTGATCATGCTTCCTGCTACTATCAATTTCCTCCACGTGGACTATTTCATCATCAACTGCCATAATTCTTCAATCTCTGTCTCCAGTTCATTGTTGGACCGGTCCATATTCTCTCTCTTACTTCTTCCTCTTTCTCTTTGCTTCAGGTTGTTGCTATCCACTAACTCTTCAAACTGTTGTTGGTTACTTTCACTTTGTAGTTGTGGGTTTACTTTTTCTTCCACTTTTTCTCTTTCTACCATTGTAAACATTGCTCTTTCTCTTGCTCCAACTTTTTCTTTGACTCCTACACTTACTACCTTGCTTTCATCCTTACCCTCTTTCATGATTATTTCTATCTGCACTAAATCATGACTTTCGAGCATTCTCTCCAGCAATTGAACATCTATGTTCCGTGGATTGAATTCTTCCACAAAATCTTCTTCTTTAATATTTATTTGGCTACTCATCTGTGCCAAATTTCCTCCAGCATCTGCAACTAAAAATGCAATCACAAAACACTTGTTAAAATAAAAAACATAAGGCTTCTGTGCCTTATCTTCCTTTGGCAACAATTCAGTTTACTGCTTTGTTTCTTTCTCCTCTGTCAGCACATTAGTACGCTGTTTTGAATTCTCAAAAGTATTCATGAGACTGTAAAATAGTCTCTCCTCCACATCATCTGCTCTAATGATGCCTTTCTACTCTTGTCCACTGTGGTGAACCCTTCCTCTGCAATCACATTGTCATACTTTGGATTTCCCAGCAAATATTTCGGCAATGCAATTTCTCTGTGACACTTCGCAAGTACTTCATCATCACTTATAATCCCTACATTTATAAATGAATTATCAGTTTGAAAATTAAAAGGCTCAACAATTTCAACTGTTGTTTCACATATCAGTTCTTCAAACTGAACTTCATCTCTTTTTCCCACAAGAAATTATCCCTGTGTGGTAACAGTTTCATTACTAAGTTCTTTCTGCTACAATAAGTCACTCCCTTCCTCATTCAAGATATATTCTCCCTTATCCTTTACTCCAAAGTATGCATCTTCTGAAAGATACTTTTCCACACTTTTAACAGATTCAAAATATTTCTCATCCTCTGCAAAACCCTCCTTTGTTATTGACCAATAATTAGACGTCCTTTCTCCCAGGGTTAAATCCTTTGCATAGGTTTCTTCCTTATTAACATATTTCAGTAAATGTCCTTCTTTTTTACTAACTGTCTCAACAGCTTCCATGGTTATTCCACTGTGCCTATCATCATGGTGAACTGATGATCCTTTATGATGTTTTCAGCTAACAGAGTATCTTCTTCAAGTTTTCCTTTAATATCTTGTTGTTTACCTTCTCCAAGAGTTATCCTTGTCTCACCATCTGCATTAATATTCTCATGCATTTGTTCTACATCCACAGACAAACTATCAATTTTATAAACATAAGATCATGTGGTCCCACTTTATGTTTCAACCATCATATCTCCTTGCTATTCCAAGTTCTCTTTATGACTAAGAAATTATTCGATGGTCTCCTCTTCAATCTCCTCAAGCCCTTCACTTGGTTGCTTGATATCTTTCCCCAACTGTATATGAGACCTATCTATCTCATCTTCTTCTAGAACAAAATTTAGATTCTACTTGTCTTCTTCCTCCTTTATGACAATATCAGAAAATTGTCCGTCTTTACATGTTTCACCTGCAAACACACACAAATTTTCAAATGTAAATCCATGTGACCCTTTGGTCTTACTTGAAGTTTTAGTCTTCAAGTTTTCATTTCTACTCAGAACTTCACCCTGTTCTACTTCACAAATGGACACTTCCATTTTCATTTCCAACTTAGCTTCTCTGATTTTTTCCATCAGCCACTTTACTTGCCTCTATTGTAGCCTTCTTTGTAACTTATGCCACTTCACTGGCTTCTTCCTCAAGACCCAACCTAGTCTCTGGATTTCCTCAAGTATCCTTATCAATACATTGAGTTGTTCTTTCAACTCTGCAATTTATTTATCAAGCTCCTCTTGACTCATTCTATTTCCATTTGCCTTGGCATCCTCTTTCTTCATCTTTCTTATGTTGTGGTCTTCCTTAGAACCTCTGCTATGACTATTAGTATCCATTTTCTTCTTCTCTATTTTCATGAGATCCTTACTCACTCACTATGAGTTGCATTAAAGCCTCTGCAACAACAAGTCCTCCTTGTTGCAACTTACCTCACCAAGCTTTCCTCTGTACTTGGTCTTTTGGCAAGCACTTGGTTCTCTATCTCTGGAACCTCCTTTGAGCACATTTCTCTACTCCTTCTAGGCTTCAACTCTTCTGCATCTCCTAGGAACACAATTCTCCTCTTGTATTTCAATCACCATGAAATACTTGGTTTTGATCACGTCTTCTTTCACTTAGAAATTCTTACCAAATTCTTCATCCCTTAGCAATTCTACCCACATCCTTTGTGGAATTGCCTTTGTGAACTGCAACAATACCTCTCTAGTAACAAGTCTCCTTCTAGCTACATATGCTTTACTAAGCTTCTCTCCTTTTCTGAGCTCAGTCTCTTAGCATTTCTTTGGTTCTTTCCTTAGGAACCAATTCAAACACTCCTTGCTCTAGATGTTGCAACCTTCTCACCTTATTTTGTTGTTACCTGTGCATCAATGTACAAACACACATTCTCCAATCAAATCAAAACACAACATATCACCTCACCTTCAAGATCTCTGCATGATCTTGTTCCACCATTCCACCTGTACCTTGAATGGATTGTCCTTTGTTTCTTGCATCTGCAAGTTCTGCTACACATCACCTCTGTGTGCCTACTTTCTATCAGATTAGAATCTGATCCTTCCATGCCTGCATAAACATCTTAAAACATAACTTTGTTCTCAATTCTTTCACATAGAATTTCTTTGTTTTGTTTTAACACCAATTGTTTCAATTACAATGCTGCTCTAATACCAAAATGACGCAAGGTTACCCTCGCTTACACCCATAGTATGCATGTAAAATTCATAAGCACATTTGTCCTAGGAATTTAACTCACAAACGAGTCAAATATTCATTTAGATCATGGTTAAGGCCCCTTTCTTAATCTCTGCAGAATAGTTTATAGACTAACCGAGTCTAACCCTTAATCCATCCTTTCCTTTCTATCGGGACTCATTCACCCTCATAAACCTTAGTTTAAACCTTTAGCCGCATATAATCAAATTCCACACTTTGCTTTGTTATATCAAACTTAACCACAAACGCTCTCTTAACTTTCGTTATGCGTAAACTTAACCCATAACCCTTTATCCCCTTTAGTTCTATTGTAGCCCTGTTTATGGGAAAACTAGTATTCCTAAAAAATTCTGGCCCTCTAGGTTTGGAAAATACCCTAGAAACAACAGTTTAAAGCAATTCAATGATTTCTTCTATGTGTAATAAATAAGAGAAAGATAATAGGACCAACCTGGAACTTCCACTTAATCCCTTGCTTGATCTCTCTCTCCTTTGGCAGATCCTGCAACTCCTCCCTATACTTAACACACTTGGAGAGTACCTGCACAAGTATAGAAACAAAGAACTGTCAAAGCATCGTGATCTATTACAACATAAACATTATAGAATCTGATATATAATGAACAAATGATAGCATTCACAAATGATAACATTCACAATTGCACAATCATATGGAAGAAAACTTGAAGAGCTTTATTAATATAAAGGAGAATTACAACCCAGTTGTCTGATCTAGCATCATCCTCCCAGCTTCAATCCTTCTTCACCTCATGAAATAGCAAGATCACTCCAACAAGAATACAATGCTCTCTCCTACAAACTATCAACACTTCCTTGCAATTCTTCATATTCCAACCTCTAGATCTCTTGGGTGAGGGATCCATTTATAGATGTGTGCAAGGGTGTGAGTCATCCATGGGGTTTGATTAGTGTCACTCCACTTGTTACAGTTGGTTTTACAAGAGAAGGGATTAGAGATTTTCTTAGATCCCTTATTCATCCTTGGGAAAATTCAGAGAGGCAAGTGGCACAGGATAAGTTTCTAGAAGATTCCATGAGTAACCACCTAGCAAACTATCACACTTTGCCAGTGGAGCAGTCAGTGTGGTTCAATTTAGGCAATTTCTTGATGGTTTCGCATATGGAACTTTTGGGGAATGATGTATTTAGATGACTATGTTCCTTTAGGGTATGAAACAACTCTTTTAGGGGTTGATGAGCCCTAATACATCGACATATAATTTTGGGGTTATGTGCCCAAATATGTCTATAAAAGTTGCCCCCTAAATCATGAGGTCGTAAATATTCATGTCAGGTGAAATGCTTTATCATGAGGATCCGAAGTTTCTAACTGGAAGGTGACCTGCATAAGTTACAATATAATACATCATCGTAATATGATTTTCATGATCTCGCTGAGGGAGGCATTCCCATGCTCAACTTTATAAATTTCATTTCATGTACATAGATTAGATAGTTGTCTGCATATACATACTCGTGATTCTACAGAAATAGAGTCGCAATCCATGATTAATATGATAATCTGTCTAGAGCCTTTGTACATTTGATGTTTTTATATCCCTGAATATATCGTAGCTTGGATGGAAGAAACTAGATCCAAGGTCTTCAAACTCGTTCAATCTTCACCCGATGTACAAGTCAAACCATGTGAAGAGATGTTCTGAAGTCGAACATGGAAAGACATTGCCTGATTACCAGCCAATGATGTGAGCTGTTAACAGATGCGACAGGAATCACTGATAATGATAATGATCCTCAAGGTACTACAGTACAAATCACGTGGTGTGAATACATGATCTGATGTCTAACACCACGCAAAATCTTTCGTTCGAAGGTCATTGATGTCAACCTGTCGCCGGAAGTGAGAAACTTGCCATTGATGTATGCAAGCTTCAAAGCACTGAAAGGGTTGTTTCTAAGTCAACTTCTTGGATAATGAACTAATGTCGACAAGAAGCGACTCGTCGTAGGAGGGCCTTGATGTATCCCACATCTACAACACGAAATGAAGCAAATGATTTCTGGAGGTGAAAAATGAACTGACGACACAAGGTTCAGGAATGGCAATCATAAAAAAATGAAGGTTGGAGGTATTGTAGTGTATGAGATATTAACTGGATGGTGATTTCTCAACTGAATTACTTCTCTTGAACATGTTGGCGACACTAAGATGAATTGGTAGCATTAACCCCAAAAGATGGATGGTATGAAAGACCAATGGTATGATGACCGGTGAATGGAATAACCCAACCCAACTCAATAATGGAGATGAAATGAAAGTGTCATGTTCAAGAACGACTTGCTACCATAAATTTTTCAATTTTTTTTCCCTTTTTCCCCAGTCATTGCTGACCAATACCTCTTTAATTTTGTCAAGCTTCAGGAGGATAACATATGCTTGTTCTATAATTCTCCCTCGGGAAAACCTATCGCTATTTAATGTTTTAACGAGTCTAGCGACAGTGAAACTTGGTCTCGTCTAGATGGACAAGTATGTCACTATTGTTTTATTGATTTTAACGACAAGGATAACTCGGTCCTTTTCATGTTTAGAGAGTTTGAAAAGGGACGAAAATAAAACTCCATAAGTTCTTTTCGGTAAAGTAATCCCTCAGGTCCAAAAAAGGATAAAATAATACAGGAGGGATGACATTTCCAATACTTTAACGAGCTAGAAAAGACAAGCGCTCAACAATATTTTCATATTTAACGAGTCTGAAAAGGGTTTAAAGAGGAATCTGCAGTTTTCTTTTCATTTTTCAATCAAAGCTCAAAAAGAAGACAAAAAGTTTGCTTAGTGGTCAAAGATGTTCAATTCACTGTTTAACACATCAAATTCTGTCATCAATCGTTCAACCTGCTCAACACTCCATCAAATTGATTAGAAATACATATATATGGATGAAAAATGAACTAAAACTAACATTTCACTTTGAAGTACATCAATAGTAAACATAAAAAGTAGTTTCAACATTTCATTTTCATTATTTCATTTCAAATTTGGGATTTGGAGCTCTGAAGTGGTTTTCTCCCTCAAATTTCACCAGTCGATTTCAGGGGATCCTGTGGACCATTCTCCGCACCATCATGATCGGGTAGGAGCTATCCGTAAGCTGTTCATTTTCATTCCATATTTTCTCGATTTTGAACAAGTTGTTTTCACTTTTCTGGGCCCTTGGGGTTTAAATATTTCATTCCTCAATCATCGCACCTAGCTAGTATCGAAAGGTGTGATGCATATTGAGCTGCCAACAAGCCAGTTAGTATGCATCTCACCTTTCTCAAAGACAGGGTGCGATGGGCACAGAAAGGAACCATTATGCAATATTTTTTCATCAAGTTTTTACCTCTGTTTGCTCAAAATTGGATCCTAACTCATCTATTGTTTGCATTTCAGATATTTGTTGGATCAAGATGGTTGTCACATGGCGTGAATGAGAAAATTAAGAGGAGGATATGGTTTCTTTACATGACCAGGGCACAGTGTATGCATTAAGAAACTGTGGTTTACTGAAGTTTTTCCGCATATCTAGCATGAGACAACATATCAGTTTGTTGCAGTATCGTCTCAATGCTTGGGATCCTATTAACCAGGTATTCCAGATCAGAGGTAAATCTATCCCTTTTATGGTCCAGGATATTTATTCTTTGACGGGTTTGTTGGGGTGTGGTGCCCCTCTTTCACTATCAGGATTTGCTCGTGGGGGCGAATCTGTGAAAGATTGCATTTGTCAATTCTTTAGGGATGGATCTCAACCCAGTAGAGATGGTAAGATTAATATTTTGGATGTTACTAACTGACCTTTGAGGACCATTCTATTTACCTTTCCTAGATTGGCTAGCAGCGCGCCTTTACATTTAGCGAACAGATCTTACATACAGTATGTCTTGGAATGCCTGGAACCAAAGGTGTTGAATTGGTGTGAGGCGATAGTTCCTGTCATAAATGAACAATTGTCCAAAGTAAAGAACGGAAGAACCAAGAACTTTGGTTATGGATCCATATTGACTGCTTTTTCTTTGGAAAGAATTCCAATGATGCAACCTCAAAACATTTCACTGGGATTGCCAACACCAAGGGAACCACAGAAGCAGAGATGGGTGGACCTTATGGCTAGACATGTCGGCTAGTCACAGATCTCCTTCTCAGATTCCTTTTTCAAGTGGTTCAACTGCCAGGAGATGGTGTTTGCGGAGTATCCATATGTCGGGATGGATTTCCGAGGCAATCTGGATTTGGAATTACCAGTTGGTGAGTAGTGGATTTCTATAGGTAAAATGATTCGTCCACACCTTTTTTTTTTTAGTTTTATAATGTTTTTTATGTTACCAAGACTAAACGAACTCATATGTGTGTGCAGATATTACACTAGTGCGACCAGTGGCACGCCCATGGGAAGCAGATGATGCTCCAGCAGGAGAGGCTATAGGGAGGGTCGTCTTTCGAGATTTGGATATATTGGAGACCCTGGCAGTGCTACAGGATCAGATCGAGGGCCTCACTCTCGGCATTCAGGATGTCAGGACTGATGAGTTACCTTTGAGGTTACAACGCCATACTACTGGTGTACCGAGTCATTGGACTAGGCTCCTGCGCATGATAGCACAGGCGGTGACATGTTATCACCAACATCACTAGTCTAGGATGTTTTTCTGCATTCATTTTGAGTTTCTTGGTCAGATGACCGATTTTTTCTTGAAAACATTTTGTGAAAACTATAAACAACTATCTAATTTTGATTTTTGGAGTTTTATTTTGGCTAAGCAATGAAATCCTAATGCACATGTTGATGTGAAATGCTTTCTTTACAAATGCTACAAATGTCTATTTAAAACATAGTTTGCTAATGAATCAATTAATTTGTTTAAGTTTCTGGAAATGTGTTGATATTAAATGGAGTCAAAATGTCTTCCCAAAATCCTAACTCTTAGGAACATGAGATAAATAGCTACGTTCCGAATGGAATAAATGCCAGTAAGATGTAGAATGACGAGTTGTGAATCTAGCTTGACAATGAGTCGATGTATGACATGTGAAATGGCATCAGAGATAATTTCAATCAACGTACTATACTCAACGATGTTGTTCATCAATCAACCAATACATATCCCCCTGAAACTCACTAACTTGCCACTTAGAGCGAAAATGGCCCAGGCCGTAGAAGATAGGTTTTGCATTCTACGACTAGCTCCATCAGCATACCCAACAAATGGTTCCAAAAAGTCTAACATATGCAACAAATGTGAAGTGGATTACCTAACAAAAATGACAACTCTAAAAGAAAACACTCAAAATGCTATAAAAACATATGTACAATGAGTTTACTACACTTAATCAAGCATAGTAACGTTTAAGTTACAATCCGTTTCGAGGCTGCGACAGTGGAATCCCATCATAATCGACTAGCTTGTAGGCTCCTTTTGTCAATACTCGTTTAACAATGTAAGGGCCCATCCATAATGGTTCAAATTTACTTGCTCCTAATTTTTCAAAATCTTGATCGTCAAGCAAGACCGGGTCACCTTCTGAGAAGACATGAGGCTTAACATTTTTTTCATATTATGCCTTGATGCATTTTTTATGTGCTTCATTAACCAATGCAAAATCACGATGGGTTTCATCCAGATGGATTAATTCCAAGAAACAAGCCTCTTCTTCAAAAGTTTCGGGAAGTAGATCGATTGCAAGCTTGAGGGATGAGATTTTGCACTAAATTGGTAAGAATTCTTCCAGACCATACACCAATCGAAAGGGTGTAAATCCAATCGTATTTCTCACCAAAGTCCTATATGCCCACAGATCTGAGTACACGATTAAATGCCAATTCCGTTTATGGACTCCAATCATTCTTTGCAGCATGAGCATAAGGACCTTCTTGATTGCCTCAACTTGTCTGTTAGCCCGCGGATAATATGGAGTATAACTATCATGGGACAGTCCTAATTTGGTAGTTAATTCAATCATCAGATGATTACGAAAATGCGACCCATGATCTCTGACTATAGCCTGTGGAACACTGAATCAAAAAACTACATGATTGAAAAAAAGAGTGCATCCATTTCGCTGTTGTTGTTCAATGTAGGCATTGCCTTGGCGCATTTTGTAAAATAGTCGACAACGACTATAATATACCCATGCCCCCCATCCTAGGTGGGGTTACATGTCGCCCCATTTGGCGAATGGGCCAACAACAATGACTAGATGCAGTGGTGCAGGTGGTAATCTGGTTTTGTGATAAAAAATCTGACAAGCGTGGAAACTTCTGATTGCAATTATGCAATCTTTGAATATGGTGGGCTAGAAGTAATTATTCGCAAGATATTTTGTGCAGTAGCATAACCAGATAGATGCCCCCCACAAGCACCTAAATGACAATCATTCAAAAAAAATTCAGCCTTCCAATGTGTGAGGCACCGTCATAAAACTGTATCGAAACCACAACGATAAAGTGTATCACCAACGATCAGAAAATCTTTGGCTTGGTATCGAGTATGTCGCAATTTAGAGCAAGAGGTGTTAGACCTAAAAGTTTGGGTCTGGAGATAGATCAGTATATCCCCATACCACAGATCACTTGACGATATCAGAAATAGAGTCTCATCCACGATTGATGCTTTTGATGTTAAATCATTGGAGGATGAGGGAAGGTCACAAAGTAACTTTGCAAAGACGATAGACTTCTTTGATTTGGATTTGATGAATTCTAGATCAAACTCCTGCAAAATGACTATCCATTTGGAATATTTTCCCCCAACAATTGACGTGACAAATTGTATGTCATAAGGTTGCAATCTGACACAATGGTAGGTTTGCGAAGGAGTATATAGTGTCAAAATCTCTGTACTGCTTCAACGGCTGCTAAAGACAACTTTTCAACATAAGAGTACTTGGTTTCTGTATCATTCAGATTAAAACTTAAATAATATATAGGATGTTCAATTTCGTCATCTTCTTGCACTAAAACCATTGCGATGGTTGTATCTGCAGCGGCAAGATACAAGTTGAAGTCTTTTTTATAGTTAGGAGCATACATTAATGATGTTTTTATAAGGGAATCTTTGAGAGCATCAAAGGAAGTTTGCGCAACCTGATCCCAATGGAAGGGTACCCCTTTCTTCAAAAGACATGTATAACCTTTAGCAAGCTCAGCATAATTTGGAATGAACCTCCTCAGAAAGTTGACTTCCCTAGTGGAGTCACCAATTTGTTTCTAGGAAAACTAGTATTCCTAAAGAATGCTAGCCCTCTAGGTTTGGCAGCTACCCTAGAAACAACAATTTAAAGAAATTCAATTATTTCTTCTATGTGTAACAAATAAGAGAAAGATAATAGGACCAACCTGGAACTTTCGCTTAATCCCTTGCTTGATCTCTCCCTCCTTTGGCAAATCCTGCAACTCCTCCCTATAATTAACATGCTTGGAGAGTACCTGCAAAAGTACAACAACAAAGAACTGTCAAAGCATCGTGATATATTACAACATAAACATTACAGAATCAGATATATAATGAACAAATGATAACATTCACAATTGCACAATCATATGAAAGAAAACTTGAAGAGCTTTATTAATAGAAAGGAGAATTTCAACCCAGTTGTCTGATCTAGCATCATCCTCACAACTTCAATCCTTCTTCACCTCATGAAATAGCAAGATCACTCCAACAAGAATACAATGCTCTCTTCTCAATTACAAACTATCAACACTTCCTTGCAATTCACCATATTCCAGCCTCTAGATCTCTTGGATGAGGGATCCATTTATAGATGTGTGCAAGGATGTGAGTCATCCATGGGGTTTGATTAATGTCATTCCACTTGTTACAATTGGTTTCAAAAGGGAAGGGATTGAAGATTTTCTTAGATCCCTTATTCATTCTTGGGCGAATTCAGAGAGGCAAGTGGCACGGGAGAAGTTTCTAGAAGATTCCATGAGCAACCACCTAGCAAACTATCTCGGACATTTGTCCATCCTCGCCCATCGTACCCTATAGAAGGCCTAAACAGTATGTGTCGCACCCTGGTAGTGTACCACTCTGTATGCATTTCACTTTTCCAGTGGAGCAGTGAGTATGGTTCAATTTAGGCAATTTCTATATGGTTTCTTAGATGGAACTTTTTGGGAATGATGTATTCAGATGACTATGTTCCTTCAAGGTATGAAACAAATCTTTTAGGGATTGATGAGCCCTAATACATCGACATATAATTTTGGGGTTTATGTGCCCAAATATCTCTATAACAAACCCTCGTATAATGGAATATACACAAACACACAGAAACTTACATTTTGTATTTTTCCATAGCCTTGAAGCTTTTATCGATGCTTACCTTTATTAGACTCATCCTCCACCATACATTTCCCTCCATCAGATCTGACAATTGATGGCTTTTCCCGATCAATCAAACTTTCTTGATAGACCTTCTTCGTTGATCTGTACCAATGGATTTGACGATTCACAAGGATTTCGCATAGACAACAAGCACAAGGGTTAACTGCCCGAAATGCGGTTTCCTCTCTCCTCCTCGCTGCTACATGTCGCTTGATGAGTGGAATCGGGTGTTTACCATTCAATACCACTTATGGGTTTGAGGTCATCCAAAATACCACTTCCACTGTTGTGAAACCATTTTCCTCGTGGATTAATGCCCTCAAATCTCTACCGTGTGATGACCATTGATTTATTCCATCGAGCAGTTGCGACGGCTCTTCCGGATCCCTTTTTCGCTAGCGCTTCCACTTAATCTCCACCGTTCAATTCTTGATTCAATTCTGCATGATTTAATCTCTATTGTTTATTTCCTTTGACCTCGCGTGTTGATCTTCAAGATCCAATGACTCCTATGCATTGAAAACTCACCTCTTCGTTTGTCCCTTTGCCTTGAGTTTAATTTATTTCTTCAGTGTTTTGTGGTTTCGGGTTTTTCTTCAGGGTTTCAACTTTTCCTCTATTCTGGTGCACTCTTTCTCTAAGCTGAACTCCGTGAATTCTCACTTCACTACCGCTCCAGAATGTTACTCTGAATCTCCAATTAGATTCAAAGACCCACTATGATTCCTCTAAATCATTCTCCTCTTTGTGTTTCGTCGAATTCTCTCTGCACGCAACTAATGCAGAATTCTGATTCCCTATAATTCAACACTTGAAACACAGTTATACAGGTTTGAAATTAACCTCTATATTTATAAATATAACAATGATATAAATAACAATGATTACAGAATGAGACTCTCTGCCTCTAAGGCCTGATCTTCAATATCAGTGGCCTCCTCCTTTTACACTCTGCCGTAGGCTTACATTTATACCAGAAAGGTTCTGTTAAACTAATTCTTGTTCAAATCCTTAATCTATTGAATTGACTCCTAAATGCCCTCTATGTCCACTTCTAACTCCAATTAATCCCTAAGAATCCTCCCTAGTTCCTCGAATCACGAAACTACGTTAAGAGTTATAATTGACTTCGAACTCTCTTGTCATTATTAACCACTCATGTTCTCCTTCGTTCGAGAGCATTTACAAACATCCTCACAAAATCTAGTTAATTCCTATCCTACTCACTCAAAAGCCTAAATATTACATTAACTTAACACTTAGGAAACCAACTTCCCTAAAACACATGACCCACTATGTCTACTAAAATACAATTATTTTCTCTTGGGTTGAATGCTCCTGCATCACAGGCCCTATATCCAGGGCCCCTTATCGCATAAGCATACTTGAGTTAACATAACACAAAATGTAGCTCTAGAAGCTTCTCGATAAAAAGTATATCACCCTAGTGTGTCCCCTTGAGGAGCCCCCATGTTGTTTGTATGGAAAAAAGATGGAACCCTGAGATTATGCATCAATTATCGTCAGCTAAATAAAGTATCTATAAAAAATAAATATCCTTTAACATGTATTTATGATCTATTTAATCAATTGCAAGGAGCTAAAGTGTTCTTAAAAATTAACTTGTGATCCGGCTACCACCAAATAAGGATAAAGCAGGAGTATATTTACAAGACTACATTCCGAACGTGATATGGTCATGACAAGTTCATGGTGTTTCCATTTGGCCTCACACACGCCTTCTCTACTTTTATGAGTTTGCTGCATGGTATTTTCCAACCTTACCTTGATAAATTTGTATTGATTTTTATTAACGAATTTTTAATATAGTCCAAGAATCAGGAGGAGCATGAAGAGCATCTAAGGAGAGTGTTCCTTTTTCCAAGGTCACATTCAATGCTTGGGTAATATTATATCAGCGAAGGGAATAGTAGTGGATCTGAAAAATATCAAGACCATTATGGAATGGACCATTCGAAAGAATGTTGCTTATATTAGATCAATTCTGGGTTTGGCCATGTACTACTATTGGTTCATCGAAGGATTTTCAAAAATTGCTTTCCAAATGACATCTTTACAGAAAAATGGATGCCCTTCCCAATGGATAGTCAAATGTTAGCAAAGCTTTGAAAGACTAAAACACCTACTTACCACTACACCTGTGTTAAAGGTAGCCGATTTGGAAAAGACTTTTGTGGTTTGCACGGATTCTGGTTGTTAGAGTCGGTCTTTACATCCCTCCTTCAGAGATCATTTCTCTTTATTGCATTTCATTTTTAGGTGTCTCGCTCGATTCACTCAGTTGCATTTCGCTAGGGACAGACCATAATATGACGGAAGGGTCTTGTTATTCATTTCTCCTCATACCTTGCACTGCTAGCTCAGGTATGTTTGTCAAAATCAAGTTTTTGAAATCCCTTACAGTCCTGTTTTAGTCTTTTGATCAGTAAGAGTCATTTCAGTCACTAGGTCTAGGGTTTCACAAGTTGTGTCTTCAAGATGTCCAATAAAGCCAACAGGCCAGAGGGAGGTTCTTAATAAGTTGTCATTTCAAGTATTTTCATCGTCATATGGATGGATTATGACTTTTCTTCAAAACTCTGTTTTGAAGAAAAGTCGACATTTCATTTTTTGTAATAATTTAAAAAAAAAATCAGTTCTTGAATTCTTCAGGAGCAGCCCTGGTCTCCTTTGCCAAATTCCATGTCAGCTATCCCTGCAAAAAATTGCCAAGAAATTCATCATTCAAACCAAAAATCAAGGGGCGAACAAAAAGAAAGAGTTGTATTAAAATGTCAAAAGGTGCCAATGCCAAACATTACAAAAATGGGTTTTCAAGAATCAAACATCAAATCCATGTCTTTATAAAGAGTTTTCCATGAAGATTAATGTCATTTTCATGCCAAGTTCAAAGAAAAGCCATTCAAAGCAAATCGTTTGAGTTAGTGCGCGATTTGGGTGAATTTGGAGGAAGTTTGGCCGGCGCGGCGCATAGAGCAGGTGGCACAGCGCACTGGGGAGGCGCGGCGCACTGGATGCAACCACATAGTGTAAATTAACACAGGCATGGCGCACTAGGATGGCGTGGCGCACTGGGTATGCGGCGCAGCGCATAGAGTCCAAGGCCCGAATTTGCTTGAAATTTCTCAAGATTTCCCATAACTTGCATGGATTTGCCAGGTAGGGGTGTTTTCTTAATGTTTCATCCACTTTTGTGATTATTTCTGATGGTTTATGGATGATAACAATCGAAACAAAAATCTCAAACCCTACCTCTAAAGTACCTCAAAGGAAAAATTGTTGTGGGTTTCACATTCATTGTTTTGCTACCAAAGTTTCTCCTCCATTCCATTCCTCCATTCTTTCCATCATTCCCTTCTCCTTTATCCCATTTCTCCCTTGTTTTCATCATCCCCTAATTTCATACCCCCCCCTAAGTTCATTAATTCCTTCTCCTACATTCTCTTTCCCAAATTCGCAAACCCTATCCCCAATTCCCTTCCACACATTTCCATATGTAAGTGTGCCTTTTTCCAAGGTCACATTCAATGCTTGGGTAATATTATATCAGCGAAGGGAATAGTAGTGGATCTGAAAAATATCAAGACCATTATGGAATGGACCATTCGAAAGAATGTTGCTTATATTAGATCAATTCTGGGTTTGGCCATGTACTACTATTGGTTCATCGAAGGATTTTCAAAAATTGCTTTCCAAATGACATCTTTACAGAAAAATGGATGCCCTTCCCAATGGATAGTCAAATGTTAGCAAAGCTTTGAAAGAATAAAACACCTACTTACCACTACACCTGTGTTAAAGGTAGCCGATTTGGAAAAGACTTTTGTGGTTTGCACGGATTCTGGTTGTTAGAGTCGGTCTTTACATCCCTCCTTCAGAGATCATTTCTCTTTATTGCATTTCATTTTTAGGTGTCTCGCTCGATTCACTCAGTTGCATTCCGCTAGGGACAGACCATAATATGACGGAAGGGTCTTGTTATTCATTTCTCCTCATACCTTGCACTGCTGGCTCAGGTATGTTTGTCAAAATCAAGTTTTTGAAATCCCTTACAGTCCTGTTTTAGTCTTTTGATCAGTAAGAGTCATTTCAGTCACTAGGTCTAGGGTTTCACAAGTTGTGTCTTCAAGATGTCCAATAAAGCCAACAGGCCAGAGGGAGGTTCTTAATAAGTTGTCATTTCAAGTATTTTCATCGTCATATGGATGGATTATGACTTTTCTTCAAAACTCTGTTTTGAAGAAAAGTCGACATTTCATTTTTTGTAATAATTTAAAAAAAAAATCAGTTCTTGAATTCTTCAGGAGCAGCCCTGGTCTCCTTTGCCAAATTCCATGTCAGCTATCCCTGCAAAAAATTGCCAAGAAATTCATCATTCAAACCAAAAATCAAGGGGCGAACAAAAAGAAAGAGTTGTATTAAAATGTCAAAAGGTGCCAATGCCAAACATTACAAAAATGGGTTTTCAAGAATCAAACATCAAATCCATGTCTTTATAAAGAGTTTTCCATGAAGATTAATGTCATTTTCATGCCAAGTTCAAAGAAAAGCCATTCAAAGCAAATCGTTTGAGTTAGTGCGCGATTTGGGTGAATTTGGAGGAAGTTTGGCCGGCGCGGCGCATAGAGCAGGTGGCACAGCGCACTGGGGAGGCGCGGCGCACTGGATGCAACCACATAGTGTAAATTAACACAGGCATGGCGCACTAGGATGGCGTGGCGCACTGGGTATGCGGCGCAGCGCATAGAGTCCAAGGCCCGAATTTGCTTGAAATTTCTCAAGATTTCCCATAACTTGCATGGATTTGCCAGGTAGGGGTGTTTTCTTAATGTTTCATCCACTTTTGTGATTATTTCTGATGGTTTATGGATGATAACAATCGAAACAAAAATCTCAAACCCTACCTCTAAAGTACCTCAAAGGAAAAATTGTTGTGGGTTTCACATTCATTGTTTTGCTACCAAAGTTTCTCCTCCATTCCATTCCTCCATTCTTTCCATCATTCCCTTCTCCTTTATCCCATTTCTCCCTTGTTTTCATCATCCCCTAATTTCATACCCCCCCCTAAGTTCATTAATTCCTTCTCCTACATTCTCTTTCCCAAATTCGCAAACCCTATCCCCAATTCCCTTCCACACATTTCCATATGTAAAAACCCCAAACCCCTACCCTATACATCAAATCCGTTAAACCCTCCTACATTTCCCTAAACGAAATTTCTCCCAGTTGTCCCTAAATACCTTACTACTTTCCCTCTTCCTAACAGTCCCTTGTTGCATCTTTTTTCCATTTGGTGGCAGAATTCAACCACATCACAGTAGAGCAGTCTAAACATAGTTTTATCACTAGCATCTATTTCTCCAAGGCAGTTTGTATAGCAGCAGTTATGTCATCTGGTCATTCATCTGATTATGAGGTGGAGACCCAAAGTGACTCACTCGCGGAGCGACATGTAC
>APFE030142523.1:0-11228 GCA_000404065.3 Pinus taeda
TAAACACAATTTGGTGATTTAGCCTTGTACTACCATTATTTAGCCCTATATTATTATTGTTTATCATTGGTATGGGTTATTGAGTAATCCTTTCATTAGGAGGATAAACATCTTGCAAGGAGGCATGAAGATGAGAAACAACATAGAGAGTTGATTATAGCCCTAACACATGTTCAAGGGAAGCATAAGTATGTTCATCAAGAGGAATATCATTGTGGGCCTCATTGCCATTGATGTCACATTGTTTGCAGAAGCTACAAGAGTGAGCAACACATTTTTGTTTTTGTTTCTAATGTCTATTTGGAGGTGTCCTATAGCTGAATATAGTTGTCAATGTGCTTAATCATCATAAAATGTTGTCATCATGGTGTTCAAAAGGGGGGGATTGAAGTCATATTGGACCACCCTTTTACATTGATGTCAAAGGGGGATAATGAAGCTAGCCATCTAGTGGAGAATGAAACCGACGAGTGTAGAGAACTAGTTGGTGATGTGGCTATGGTGTTGCCATCAATGCCAAAGGGGGGCATTATTGGAAACATGGTTTTAGAATTGATTTAAATAGTCAAATAAACTTATGTTGGCATTGATGTCAAAAATTATAGATGTATGTGCATGATGTGTTCAGGTGCTACATCGGTGCTTGAATATGTCGAGTTGAAGGTGTGAGTAGAACCGAGGGAAAGCATTTTGAGTTTTCCCCAAGTTAGGAAATGGATTCCAATTAAAAGGGGGAAACCTACATTTGCAATATTGGAAGCCTATATTTCTAGTGTAAAAACAACGTCCATAGCCCAGATTATCAATGGATAATCCATGTTTTTGTTCTGCATATTTTAAAAATTAAGCCACAGGCCTTCCCATGGATATTTCCCAAGGTATTACAACACATTGGTCATTAGGATGAAGTGGGATGTAATCAATGTAATAATCATTTGATCTAGCCCAAGATGATAAGTTAATAAATGTGTTGATCTAGTCACAAGTTAGTGGTTTTGATTTTCTTGTTACATTGAATTGAGAAAAATATTAGATTGTGGGTGATCCAATACTTAGTTATGGAGTATAATTATTGTAGGGCATCAACATTTTTGTATCGTTTATTGATTTGGTATCCTTTAGAGTAATGGTGCATGCTCATGAGAAAACATCAGATGATATGCATATGGTAGAGGATCAAGTGCACAAACGTGTCTTATTAATAATATGATCTCAAGTGACAACTTGTTGGCTAAGGATAGTCTTGGAGTGCGGTGGGTATTGTCTAGTGGCATGGTGATAGAGTGATCGGTTGGGTGAGTGATTTAATTATCAATGTGTCCTGTCCTAAGTAAGTTTAAGATCCACACAATTTAGTGATAGTTTGAGTCAACTGGAGATGTTATGAGATTTGAAATAAAAAACACTTGTAGTGTAGCATTTGATGTGGTCGAATTGATTGAGTAAGTGACTATATAGTTGGCCGATATGTGTAACAGAAAAAATAATAAGTCTGAGGTTGAGGTGAAAATGGTATATTTATTGTTGTGTTGTGCAATCCTACAGAATGTGAGAAAACTTGTGTATGGTAAAAACAAAGATTCGATTGAATGAGCATGTTAATTAACCTTCAAGTTGTCTGTGGTGTGATTGAGAGCCTGTGATAGTTCAATGCACAAGGTCTTTGACAAAGATAATGGAGTAGGTGTGTTTGAGCGCTAATATTGGAGTGTGATATGCTTTGTTTGGTTGTGGATTCCCTTAAGGTTAGAAAAATGTGCTTAGGAGTTGAAAAAACAAACATGTGGCTTATAGTTTGTTCTAGCATTGTTTGTATCATTGTAGTTATAGAGTGTTTGCATACGCAATAAAATAATGGATCATATATGCTTGTGCGTGTTATTGAAAGACTGTAGAAATGTGTAGTCATACTCTATTAGAGATGAGATTTTAAGTCGTAAAAATTGTATGATGATGTGTTAGATCATTTTTTTATGGTGCTGAGTGAGTATAACAAAGTGAGGTTATTGTTATATGTATAATGGACAAAGTTATTAATGTCAATTTCTGAATTGGAATCTTGTTTGTATGTTATAACTACCATATATTGTTATGAGCCTTGTATTATCATTGTAAATATTGATGTATTACCTATTAAGCCTTGTATATGTTGTTGTTGTCGGATTGAGCAGTGTTGAGTGAGTTTGTATATTACTCCTAGGTTATGATTTTTTGATCCACTTTGAGTCAGAGCATGTTACTAGGGTTTGTTAGTCAATTATATTGTGGGTCTGCGATGTATTGAGTAGAGTTGTTGATAATCTAAGGTTTGGTAGAGGCATATATATGTTGAGCAAAGAGTGTGGCTTGATGTGCAGTTGGGTATAATGAGTAGAGATGTTTTTATATCTTGTTCTTATTATTGAGCATAGGTGGATCCAATGTAAAAATGAATAAAATCGAGGTCCATGGAGAATTGAAGTTTGGTGCCTTTAGGGAAAGTAGTGATTTGATGATTAGGGAGTAGTGGCTTCATTTAGGTGGGTGCATGAGAAGCTATTTCGGGTTCAGTGCCTCTGATAGATTAGTGTATGCAAAGCCATTTAGGAGTGGGTTCTTTCAAGCAAGTGGGTTCTTTCAACTTATTAGGGGTTGGCGCCTCCAACACATGAGTGTTTGCATATATTTGTGGAAGTAGGTGCTTCCATCAAGTTGTGGCCTAGAGTGAGTGGGTTCTTGCATATCTCGCAAGTTAGTGCTTGCATGCTAGTGGGTTCCATAGAAATATTATATCAGAGAAAGAAGAAGAGAAACATTCAATGGTTTTTCTTTCCACCTAATATCTAGTGTCCTTGTGTTCTTTGATGTTTTATTTTCTACTCTCATGGTTCGCTTATACTTGTGTTGATTATTGCTCATGTTTTGATTATGCATATGTCTAGATATGCTATTACATGTCGTGCTAGTAATCATTGTATTATTTAGTTAATTGTAAAGAAAAGGTGAAAAGATGATCCATATGGTACAATATTAATTGAGCCCCTCCCCTCTCAATATTATCAAGCTCCCAACAACTTCACTATAAATACTTAACAACTAATCTTTTATCAACATCCTCCCATATGAGACACTTAGGTACCCAAACATGGTGCTAATAATTTCTCTATAAAAAAAATATAAATATTAACAACACATGGAACTAAAAAATCTATTGAATGAATACTTCCTAAGCATTTTGCATTCCTATATATCAACTAGACATAACAAAGCAATCAAAGTAACTTGCTTCTTGAAAAAAGTAAAATGGATCTCTTCTTAAATTATTTAAATAGGAATTTACATCTCTTAACTTATAATGATCATATCTAAATCCTCCATCATAATTGTACTACAATTCTCTTAGCTTCCATTAGCAAGTTCTCTATTGAGGCACCATGTATAAATAATAATATAACTACCAACCTTTGATAGGATAATGATTGTAAAATTTCTAGAAAAATGATTAGGGATGCTTCTAAAGAATCATTAAATCTTGATAATATAAATATTCACAAGGCTCCTATTAAAAGGAAGAAAATGTGGTATATAAATAGAAAGAAAGAGACCAATAGCACCTATCTAAATCTCATCCTATAAAGATTTTGACCAAAAAATTAATTTATAAAAATAAATAAAATAACCTCATTCCCTTGCAAAAATGGAATTCTCACCTTAAAAACTCTTAGGAATCCCTTAACACTAAGGACACTATTTTGAATTCCCTTATACATGATGATATATTTTCTTTGGAAGACATTGAGTTTCATGTTCTACTTGCTAATGAAATAAATAATGGGAATACTACCAAGCTAATTTTTTTTAAATAGGAGGGCATATCCTCATTCCTCACATACACACCCTCTTCAATTTGATAGTGAAGAAAGGTTTTCACAATCCCTTCATGCAAAGCCTCATTATGCCTATCTTTACAAGTGGGGATAAAATAATTCCTTAATTATAGGACCATTCATTGTGCCTATCTTTACAAGTAGGGGTAAAAGAATTCCTCAATTATAGGACCACTAGGATGAGCGACATTATAGCCAAGATGTATGGAATTATTTTGGAAAAAAATTATTGGCCCATGACTAGAAAGCCATGGAAAAATACCTAAAGGCCAAACTAAATTTAGGAGATATCATTCCACAACATAAATAAAATTGATAGAATTAATGATCTCAAAAAGCGAGCTCGATGGAAGACAGAGAGCCGAAACGAACCTAGGGTTCGAGATACCTGCAACGGCAGAACCTCTGTACAGAGGCCACCAGAACTGACAGCGGCAACGCAGCAGTCTCAGGCCACAGGCTTTGGCAGGCGGGCACAATGAACCCCCTTCAAGGGGTAGGGGGGGCGATTCCTCCAACAAACGACAACCAGCGAGGGCAAATCGAGGGTTCTGAAGGGGAACATGAGCATAATGAGGGAAATACAGGAGAAAATCAGCAGAAGCAGACTGAACAAGCACAGCAAGACAAGCCGAAAGTAAGCTCATCCACATGCAAGCCAGTAGCTACCCACAGGCCAAAAGTGGAGCTACCCAGTCATCGCATCAATGCTAGAATTCAATACATGAGAGATCATGCTCTCATAGGCAAATTTATTGGATTTTGGCCAAATGAGAAAGCTTTGAGAGCCTGGATTAATGTCAAATGGTATCCAAAAGGAAAAATAACCTTGCATCTAGGGCCGAAGGGGTTTTTTACTGCAGTCTTCAACTGCTTGGAAGATCGAAACAGAGTCTTTGATGGGGGGCCTTATTTCTTCAACTCAGTCGGGCTATTTCTCAGAGAATGGATCGCACAATTCAACCCGAATAAGGAAGATCTAAGCTGGGCATCGATCTGGATCAGGCTGTACTCGCTGCCATGGGAATACTGGGAAGAGGAGTCTCTAAAAGCAATCGGCGAAGTATTGGGCGAATTCGTCAAGGTAGCAGAAGAAACAAAGACAATAAGATATACCTCATATGCACGGATTTGCGTCTATATGGATCTGAAACAACCCCTGCCTGATACGGTAAGCCTCTTTCATGAAGATGTAGAATGGATCCAGTTAATTGATTATGAACATGTTCCCTTCAGGTGTAGGAAATGTCATGACCTAGGATACCTTTATAGAGATTTCCCTTTAAACAGTAAACCTCCGGTTCAAGTTAACCAGGAACACCAATCCTCAGACGGTTTCACTAAGGTGACAAATCGTAGAAGAGGAAATAAAAAATACGTAGCCCCTACAAAGTTATCTCCAGGGGATCAATCAAAACCCTCTACTAGTAACAGCTTTGAAGTTCTGGCCAATGAAGATTCGCAGGATCCGGAGAACTTAACCTCCAATAAAAAAGGATCTATTCTGGAAAATATTGAAGGTTCTCATTCGAAAGCAGGGGAAAAAGAGGCGGTACAAGAAGGCAACAATATCAAGTCTGCCTCAAAAACCTAGAGCATCCCTGAAATGGAAATAGACAGCACGGACCCCAGTACAAGAAAAGAGAAGGAAGGAGATGGAAGCTATCAAGAACCTCAATTCATGGAAGAGGATACGGAATCAATAGACATTGGCGAGTTAGACATTCTGGGTCTAGAACAAGCATGCAAAACAGGAAATTTCGACAAAATACCTGATAGACAAGTGGACAATCTAGTGGCAGTCCTCAACAAAGCCCAAAAGAAATACTCACTAGGGGTTCAAATCGGTAGTCAATGGGATGGGAAGTTCATCACCAAAGACAGTAAAAAACGAGGACGGAAGACCACTTTAGAAAGAACCATCAAGATTGGAGAAGTCTTGGTTGAATCAGGCAGATATGCCAAGCTAACCAAGTATTTTAATACCAACCCCAAACCTTCCCAATGAAGTTGATATCATGGAATATCAAAGGGCTCAATAGCCCAAGGAAAGGAAGACTATTAAAAAACATGCTAATGGAAGAAAAACCCACAATACTATTTTTGCAAGAAACTAAATGTAACTCGACAGTATTGGAAAAAATAGGAGCAAAGGCTTGGCCTGGAGGCTTAGTAACAGCTGTTGATGTTCAAGGAGCGTCAGGAGGACTTGCAGTGCTCTGGGACGTGCGAACCATTCAACTGAAGAACATACATGCAAATAAAAACTTCATTCAGGCCATCTTTCACATAATTGGCACCAATATCCATGGTCACTTGACAAACGTGTATTTTCCTCAAGAAACCCAGCATAAGATTGAAATCTTGGATACCATTACGCAGCTCAATACAGAAAGAGCGCACCCGTTATGGATATCTGGAGGAGATTACAATATGATCGCAAACATGGAGGAAAAAAAAGGAGGACGATGCAGATTAAATAGAGATGGCTCCATATTAAAAGACTTCATTCAGAATAATTGGCTAATAGATCTTCCATCAAAGAATGGCATATACACCTGGAACAACAAAAGGGTCGATCCAATGCAAATAGCTTCTCGTCTCGATCGATTCCTGATTTTGGATAATGTTGTTCATCTAGGAGGAGAATTCATTGCATCTATCCTTCCTTACTCTGGCTCTGATCATTGGTCAATAGCCCTCCACTGGAATCGTCCTGGATGCAACCCCAGGCGACCCTTCCGGTTTGAGGCTTTTTGGCTTTCTCATTCGGACTTTTACGAATTTGTCAAAGCATCCTGGTTAAAATTCAATCCAACGAATGGCACTAAAATGTCCATCTTCCAAAGGAAGCTGAAACATCTCAAGGGAGAAATTAAAAGTTGGAATAATTCTGTCTTCGGCAATATCTTCAAAGCTAAGGACAGCCTCAATCAAGATATGAAAGCCATTCAGCAAAGAATGATAGCTGAAGGACGTTCTGAAGAGCTCGCCCAGAAGGAGCAGTCCATAGAAAATCAAATCCTTGAGAGAGACTTACAGGAGGAGACTCTCTGGAGGCAAAAATCTAGAGTTAGGTGGCTAAAGGAGGGTGAAAAAAATACAAAATTCTTTCACAAAACTATTGTGCAAAGAAGAATGAGAAATCAAATCTCCCATATCGACAATGAGCAAGGAAGTAAAATTGAAACACATGAAGGTATTGAACAGGAATTTCTCAATTATTTTAAGAAGATGAATCAAGAACCTAATGTAAACAGAATAGAGGCTATTGATAACGTCACCAGAAATATACCCAGCTTAATCACGGAAGATCACAATCTTCTCCTTCTCAAACCCATTAGTCTTCAAGAGGTTGAGAATGCGGTGCATCAGCTAAAAGCCGGGAAAGCGCCAGGTCCAGACAGATTTACCTCAAACTTCTTTCAGCATTTCTGGGATCTTGTCAAATGGGAAGTCTGGAAGGTTGTGGAAGAATCGCGCACGCTAAGATGGATGTATCCAGGTATGAACGCAACATTCATTGCACTAATACCCAAAGCAGAAGAATCCAATACTCCAGATAAATACAGACCGATTACTTTATGCAATATTATCTACAAAATTGTCTCCAAGGTTATAGCTTCCAGATTGAAGCCTTTGCCTCCCCTTATTATATCTCCAGAACAATCTGGATATGTAGAAGGCAGACAGATCACGGATGGGATTATCTTAACCCATGAAATAATCCACTCCCTTAACCAATAAAAAAAACCAGGTATGCTACTCAAAATTGACTTATCTAAAGCTTTTGATAGTATCAGTTGGGAATATATGCAAAAAATTCTAAAGGCCTTTGGTTTTGCCCCCTCCTGGATCAGATGGGTCAGTAGTCTTGTGTCATCCTCGTTCTTTTCTATTCTTATTAATGGAATCCCGTCGACCACTTTCCGTCCTTCTCGGGGTATCAGACAAGGTGACCCTCTTTCCACCTTTCTATTTGTCATTCTAGCGGAGGGACTGGGTCGCAACATCAAATCAGCTATCCTCTCTCATAGCCTCAAAGGTCTAGCCTTCCACCATATCCCTGCCTTTTCTCACCAGCAATTCCTTGATGACAACATGTCATTTGGCCATCCTTCTGTTCAAGAAGCCCGATCATTCAAGTCAATTCTTTCAAACTTCTCGGAAGCCTCGGGAGCTCCCATCAACAAAGTTAAATCTGAGATTTTTTTCTTCAATACGCCTCCTACCACCCAAAGAGCTATTGCCCGCATCCTAGGCTTCACCATCGCTTCTCTTCCGTCTAAATATTTGGGGGCTCCTTTATTTTCTTTGGCTCTTAATCATTCCTCTTGGAGCTGCCTTTTAGAAAAACTTGAAGCTAAACTATTCCTTTGGACCCATAGATCTCTTAACATGTCTAGTAGGTTGGAACTAATTAAAGTTGTTCTTCAATCCATGCCTACTTATCTTTTCTCCATACTGGCGGCGCCTAAGTGGGTTCTTAAAGCAATCAAAAAGCTTCAGCGCAATTTCTTATGGGGAAATTCGGGTCCAAACAGGAAGTGGGCGCTAGTCAAATGGGAGAAAGCATGTCTTCCAAAAAAGGCTGGAGGCATTGGGTTGAGAGAACCAGAACATAGCAATATGGTTATGGGGGCTAAAATCTGGTGGAGATGGCTCTCAAATCCAAGCACTCCTTGGGCATCTCTATGGACAGCAAAATATGCAAGTAATGTGCCCATAGAGGAACGAATTAGAATGTCAGAAGTGAGCAAAGGATCAGTTATTTGGAACTCATCCAATCTTCAACGAAATCTAATTCAAAATCATAGCTTTTGGGATGTGAAGAATGGTCATACAGCAAGGTTTTGGGAAGATCCATGGCAGCAGCTGCCAAATCTCAGAGACAATATCCCGGGGCTCCTAGACCAAGATATAAACCCTTTTGATAAGGTGAGTCAATTTTGGGACTCTCACAATGGCCAAGAACACAGAAAATGGAAAGAGGTATGTCACATCATATCACACAGCCCAGAGCAATCTCATCTTACGCTTTCATCAGAACTTCAAAAACGGCAAATTCTCTTTTCAGAAGGTATGGACATTCTTAGATGGGGGTACGAGGAAAAAGGCATTTTCACTACCCAAGAAGCTTACAAACTCATCATCAAAGATAGGGTAGTTAAAGATAAGTTATGGGATAAGATATGGAACTCCTCCATATGGCTGAAGGTCTCTACCTTTTTGTGGCTGCTATCTCACAACAGAATTTTAACCTGGGACAATCTAAGAAAAAGGAACTTCTCGGGGCCATCCATATGTCCCAACTGCAAACAAGAAGAGGAAACAGCATTACATCTTATGCAAACCTGTCAGCTCTGAAGGAAATTGTGGGAAAAGATCACATTCCGGTGTCAAAAAGAAGGTAGAGTGCATGGGGATATCAAAGGCACCCTTCGCACTTGGAGCCAAGAGCCATATCAAAGTAAATTTTTAAATACACTATGGCAACTCATTCCAGGCCTTTTAATGTGGAATATCTGGAAGGAGAGAAACAGAAGGCTCTTTAAAGATCAATCAATGTCGATTGAGCAGATATGGACCAGATTGCATAATAACCTTAGAGAAACTCTATCTGTCAAAGTATGGTCCAAGGAGGATTTCCCATCAAACTCGCAGGAACAAGCTATCCGGGACAATTGGCAGATTCAATTGAATCATCCGCTCTCATCCAAGGATAACATCTCTAAGCATAAAATGCCTTTAGCTATATGGAACCCACCACCAATCAATGTGTTTCAACTTAACTTTGACGGTGCTTCGAGGGGCAATCCAGGGAAAACAGGATTCGGTGGAGCCATCAGAGACTACCAGGGCACCCCTCTCATAATTTTTTATGGATCAATTGGATGGAACACCAATAATGAAGCTGAACTAGAAGGATTATGGAGAGGACTAAATCTGGCACAAGATCGAGGTTTCTTTCCTCTTATTGCGGAAGGAGACCCCCAAATTACCATCACTATGGCCTCAAAACTTCTGCAAGGATCCCCAGTTCACAAGGTCAATAGCAGCTGGAGACTGGCTCCTCGCCTGGACCTTCTCAATCAATGGTTTTCTCTTCACCAAGCAATTTCCTTCAAACACATCAGAAGAGAAGGGAACAAGCTGGCAGACTTTCTAGCTAATTTGGGAGTGGACAGTGGAAAAGATTTCTTTGAGGGCTCACTATCCAGAACAGTTTCTGAAAGCCAGCTCTCAACATTCTGCGATATTGTCAACAATGATATGCAGTCGAAGGAAGACTCACACCCGGATGCGGGTGCCTTAAACATGTATTAATGCAGAAGCATGAGAAGGAGGCAGCTAGCGATGCGACCAGTGGAATATGGTGGTTAAATGCAAGTGAAACTCAGGTATTAATGGCTCTGAGTACTGGCGGACTGCAAGGAAATAACTACAGGATGGCGCGCATCCATTCGAGCATAAATGAGCTGAAATGATGCGGAATTGGAACAAGGATCTGCTTCAGGCTGTTAATTCCTCTGCGCTCCAGAGTTGCGAAAAGAATATGGAAGCCCCCCTGGTTCAGGTATGTGGGGTCTGGAATATCAAGAGTGTCTATTGTGTCTGAGCCCGTTGAATTCTGGTTTATTACGTTTGTTCTCTGTGTCTGCGTCTGGTCCAAAAATCTTGCTTTGCCTGTCTTTGTTTGGTGTCTTGGCTTAGCTTATCCAGTCAGCACCTTGTTAGCGCAGTGGGTATTATCTGGTTGTGATTGGGTTTCGTTGGTAGGTGATTCCTTCAAATGCTTGCTCTGTTGGGGGGTTTTATTCAGTGTGGAGGTCTGGTTTTGGAACCTAGTCCAATTAGCTTGTAATTGGCTGCTCCACACCCACCCTCAGTGTCTCAGTTCGGTCAGTCAGCAAATTAATTTTACTATGCCTCGTCGTCGTGGAATCCCCAGACGTGGTAGCAATTTAGGGTCCAGGGGAGGCTCACGCAGTCGTGGAGGCTCTGTCCCACAGTGTTTAGATCCTTTAGCCTCTGTCCCGCCTCCCTCTTTGTCCTCCAACAGTTTTGGTCCTTCCCTGAACAGCTCTTTCCATTCTGCTCGTTTTAAGTTCAGAATCAAGCTTAACAAGCCGCTTATCTCAGCCATTGTAACTGTGCTCTTCTCGGAGGAGGAGGATGAGCTTGCCAGTTCGGAAGAACCATCCAGGGAACAGTCTCACTCCCATACTCCCAGTGATATTCAAGGAAGCCCAGTTGGGGATGTCCTCAATGACTCTGGGATGATGTGCGAGGAAGGCCAGCAGAAAAACACTCATCCCCAGCCTTTGTCTTCTCAAGAGCCCATCATTGGATGCGAGCCTG
>APFE030142525.1:0-13417 GCA_000404065.3 Pinus taeda
TGACAGTTATCCAGGGATTCTTAACTGCCCCTAGATAGAGCTCATTTCCCTTCCCTCCGTTAAGTTGAGTGAGAGATTCTTAATTGCGTCTCATTCCTTATATTTCATTCCATCTCTTTAGCTTGAAGGTTGTTTTATGTGCAGCTGCCTTACTCCATTTTCCTCTTTTGACCAAGAAAACAAACCAGCATTCTTACTCCTCGACTCCATACCCAATGGTTTGAAACTTATCACACTATACATAGCCTCTTTACTTGAAAGCATCCTCCTTCCATCCAAACACCACCCAGACACAAACAAAACCCCTTTTGAACTCCATAACTAGCCTAAAATCATCATCAACAAAGCTAAATCATTAAGAGAGAGCCCTCTCTAATTGCAGGTGGGCTAGAACCTGCAATCCAAAGATTGGTTTGTGGTTACCTTGGCCGTATCCCTTCAGGAGCTTAGGGACAACCTGAGTGTTAACATGGTGAAGGCAAGGCAGATAATCCTTGAGGGAGTTCAAGACCACATTGTCTCAAGTCTGCATGGCAAGGAAACTCTACATGCTATGTGGAAAACATTAACGAACTTGTATTAGAATAGTAGTGATTAAGGGAAGTTGGCATTGAAGGATAAACTTTGTAAAATCAAGATGGAGAAAGGCGAGATGATTCCAAAGTACGTGACCAAGTTCACTCAATGTAGGGATGAACTTGGAAGTGTTGGAACCATAGATGCCAAGGAGGATATGGTGAGCCTTGCTCTTCTTGGACTTCGAAAGAGTTAGCATAGTTATCAGGACTCTGTCAATGGTCAGGAGAAGCTTCTAGATTGAGAATGACTGTGGTCAGATTTGATGTAGGATGAGATCAAGAGGAACATCAGTGATGGCTCTTCATCAAAGACTGATGATGAAGAGAACTGTGCCTTAGCTATTAAGGCAAGGAAGGGGAAAGGTAAAACTTCTCATTCCAAATCAGATTCTTATCATGGAGGTGAGAAGAAGGACATGGCGAAAGTTAAATGCTTTAATTGTAACAAGATGGGTCACTTTGCTAATTTTCCATTGAAAAAGTCTAAGGAGAAGTCCTAAGGAGGTGCGGCTGGTGAGGCTTTGGCCTCCCAATTCGAATTGGACTTTTCCCTCATTGCATGCATGGTATCTTCAATGATGGGAAGTTTCGGGTACTTGGACAATGGAGCTTCTTTCCACATGACTGGAGACAAAGAGTTATTCAGTGAACTGGAGGAGAAAGATCTCAAGATGCATATCGAGATGGGTGATAATGGGAAGTATAGTGTTACTAGTGTGGGAACTATTACTTTTCAGAGGGAGCATGCAACTCCACTCACCTTGAAGAATGTTATGCATGTACTCAGACTGATGAAGAACTTGGTATCCATTGTCATGCTTGAGGATAGAGGCTATAATGCAATCTTTTCGAAAGGAAAGGCATTCCTTTGACACATAGCCACTGGTCAAGTAAAGAAGATAGAGATTTGAGTTCAGAATCTCTATAAGATAGAGGTAAAGGATTGTGCTTCTTTGAGTTCAAAAGAGGAAAAGATGTTGAGCTAAGATGTCGACGAGTTGCGGCACAGGAAATTGGGCCACTTGCATCATGGGGCTTTGAAGATATTGCAACAAATCTATATCGTTCTTCCCAAAGTTACACTTGAGAAAGTTGGTACATGTAAGGGCTTTACTTTGGGAAAATACACCAAGTCTTCCTATGGAGATAGAGACAGTCGAGCATATTTTATTCTGGAGAGAGTCCATTCAGATGTGTGTGGACCATTCTCGACAATATCCACTGCCAAACATAGGTATTATGTTATATTTGTAGATGACTATTCTCGTAAATGCTAGATATTTTTCATGCAGAGAAAGGATCAAACATTCAAAAAAAAATTTGAATTCAAAGCATTGGTTGAGAAAGAGTCAGGCAATAAGGTTAAAGCTCTATAGAGTGAAAATGGTGGAGAATATGTCTCCAATGAGTTTTAGAACTTATGCGCAGCGGAAGGGATTAAATGAGAGTTGATGGCACCTCATAACCCTCAATAGAATGGGGTTGCCAAGAGGAATAACCGGAGCATAGTAGGGGCAGCAAAGGCTATATTGCATGTTCAGGGCCTACCACTACACTTCTAGGCTAAGGCATGCAACACAACAGTTTATGTTTAGAACTGTAGTCCACATCGAATACTTGAGAGTAAAACACTAGAGAAAGCTTATTCTAGTAAGAGGCCATATGTTGGTCACTTCAGAATTTTTGGGTCATCGGTTTATTTCCATGTGACCAAAGATGCATGGAAGAAGCTTGAGCCAACAAAAAATTTGGGGATCTTTTTGGGATACACTAATACTTCCCACAACTATCAGGTGTACATGCACACTAGTCGGATGACAGTGGTTCACAAGGATCTCAAGTTTGATGAGGAGAAGGCCATGCGAGTATCCATTGAGAGGGAACTTGAGCTACATGCGGAGGAGGAACTTTTAGTTCCTAAGGTTGAGGAGCCTCAGATTGATGTGTAGCAACCACATGCAGAGGTTTTGGGAGTGGGGACATCCACTCAGGCAGAGTCTTCCAGAGAGGGAAGAAATAACACTAGAGAATCTGACAGATTGTTGGATGATACACGAGAGAATGTGGGAGCACCCTCTTCTCAGTGCACATAGAGGAGGTCACTAGAGAGGTACACTGGATACATGGCACTTATGGGTGCATGTGTTATGACAGAGCCATCTTCCTTTTAGGAAGGAGTTCAACAGCTAGTTTGGGTTGATGTGATGGTGGAGGAGTATGACTCCATAATTTGAAACATTGTTTGGGATGTGGTCCTGAACCAGAGGTCAAGTAAGTTGTGAGCGCCCATTGGCTTTAAAAGGTAAAGAAAACTATAGATGGTAGTGTGGATAAGAATAAGGCCAGATTTGTGGCCCATGGCCTTTCAAAAGTATAGGAGATTGACTATGATTAGACCTTTTCTCCTGTTGCAAGGTACTCCTCAATCATATATGGCACTATCAGCACAGATGGGTTGGAAGATCCATCAAATGGATGTGAAGACTGCCTTCCTTAATGGCATGATTGAGGAAGAGGTGTACATAGAGCAGCCTGAAGATTTTGAAACCTTGGACCATGAGTCACATGTGCGTTGACTCATGAGAGCATTGTATGGGTTGAAGCAAGCACCCCATGCTTGGTACACCAAGATAGATAGCTACTTCACTGGGTTGGGCTTCTTGAAGAGTGAAGCAGATGTGAACCTATATCACAGAGTGGTGGAAGGTAGGCTTTTGATCATTGTACTTTATGTAGATGATCTCATATTGACAAGTGATGAGAAGCTCATTAAATCTTGCAAGGGAGACCTTGCAAGAGAGTTTGAGATGAAGGAAATGGGGCTCATGCATTACTTTCTTGGCATGGAGGTATGGCAGGGAGTTGGGGAGTTGTTTGTTTCTTAAGGCAAGTATGCCAATGAGATACTCAGGAGATTCCACATGGAGAGCAGTAGATCCATGGAGACTCCTCTAGTTAGTAACTGGAGGAAGGAGGATGCTACTTTAGGAGAAGTAGTGGAAGCTACTATTTACAGGCATCTTGTGGATTCACTCATGTACTTGGTGAACACAGAACCAGATATGTGTTATATAGTTAACTAGCCTAGTCAAGTGATGGTTAGGCCTACCAAGTTGTATTGGAAGGTAGAAAATCATGTATTGAGATACCTCAGAGGGACTAGTTAGTATTGGTTGTGGTACAGATGGACAAAGGGAGTGAAGCTTCAAGGTTTCATTGATGTAGATTGGGTGGGGAGTCCATTTGAAAGGAAGAGCACATCAGGAGGGATCTTTAGTATTGGGTCAGCTAAAGTTTCTTGGTACAACATGAAATATAGATTAATTGCACTCAGTTCAGCAGAGGCAAAGTACATGGCTACAAGTCAAGAAACATGTGAGTCTATCTGGATGAGGAAGATCATGGTTGGTTTATTTAGTCAGTAGATGGATCCGACAATGATTTATTGTGAAAATTAGAGTTGTATCAAACTCTTTGAAAATCTAGTTTTTCATGATTGGTCCAAGCATATAGATGTCCAGTATCATCATCTCAGAGATTGTGTATTGAGGCGGATCATGTTGTTAGATTACATTCCCATGGAGGAGCAAGATGTTGACATCTTGACAAAGGCATTGCCAAGATGTAAATTTGAGTTTCACAGAGACAAGATCGGGGTAGTGGATAATCCCTTTCTTATTGAGAGGGAGTGAATGGCAACAAGAAATTCCAGTTTAATTTGTCCATGAATTAAACTGTGAATTAAAATAGAATTCTTTTCTCATAGCAATTTGAAAATAATTAATTAAGTTTAATTAAATTAATTGATTTAGGAAATTTGAATTGGAAGTCTTTTAGAAGACATGTATATGTTCTCCCTAACTTATAGGAGTTAAGGATGAGATATGAATGAGTTGTAATTAGTTAACTCAGTTTATTGAGTTAAGTCCAGTTAAATTAGTTCCAATTAGTTTCAAGAACTAATAGTGAGTAAACAGTTAGTTGGGACACTAGTGACCTAATTAGTGCTATTCTAGTTAACTAAAGATTCCACCATTAGAAACTCATGCATGTTAATTATGAGAAAGACCTAGTTGAGACTAGAGTGCAAGGAAAATGTACTATTTGTTTTAGATTTTTTTGAGTTGCATTGGTAGTGCATGCATTCATGAACTAATCCTTGAGGGATTTCGCTATGTTTAGAGGCTTTATTTCCCTTTAAATACAAGATATCCTTCATAGCAACTACACAATGGAATAGAGACTTGGAGATCTTTTGAATTAGCTAATATTTGTCCTTGAGCTTGCTTATGAGTTGGAGAATGAATTTGTTGAGTGTTGGGATTTTTCTAGAAGAGAATAAGCGTTGTAATTTCATCTTGATTTTCTGGATTAATACAAAATAGATAGTGGGGTTTTGAGATGTGGCTTTCCCTGGATATTTATTCTGTTATGTGCCTTTGATTCTCTTCCTCTATTGATTATTTTTTTCTCGATGTTTATGGGATTTCGTTGTAAAGATTAGAAGTAGATTCTTGTCTCTTGTTTTAGTAGATTACGTGAGGTTGTGAATCTACAGGTTTTTCTACATCAATAGTGCCCCACATTCACCCCTAGCTTGTCACTCATGGCTAATGTGAGACTATTTCAGACATTGATTTGGATAATATCATTTTATTTTCTCTCGTGTATATTATTCTATGTTGAGACAATTGAGTTTGTTTAGCAAACAAAATATTTGCATTGAGGGTTTTCTCCTTGTGCATTAAGGCTAGAGAGGGCGTGTCTTTATGAGTGATATATTAATTTATAGCTCCTTATATGAGAGAGCACCATAAGCTCCATATCAACATGAAGTGTAGATATTATGAGCAATTATGAAAGAGACTTTGCAAATTATCCAATTGTTATACATTTTGTATACATGGTAACAATGACATTACCAACAAACACATACCCTCATAACCAATACCTAGTTCTATAAAAATCAAATGTTTGCAATATGCTTGATTAGAGGTGAAATATTCTCCTAGGAGGTCAATGTGTTGGTTTGAGGTGTTGCTTTCGGCCTTGGATTCTTTGTGGTTAAGGGATTAAGATTTAGGGGATTTAGGTGTTAAGGGTTAAGGGGTTAGTATTTAAGGTGTTTAGGGGTGAAGGGTTAGGGGTTAAGGGTCACAGGTTAAGAGGATAAGGAGTTAGGGCTTAGAAGGTTGATGGATTATAGGTTAGGGGTTAGTGTATTAAGTTTTAATGGGTCAAGGGGTTAATGAGTTATGATTTTTGAGTGTAGGGGTTAAGCGATTATGAATTAGGGCTGAAGGGGATAGGAAATTTAGTGGTCATGGGTTAAGGTCTTATGGTTTGTGATAATTGGGTAACTAATCCAATTATCACCACTATTGGAGGTTCCCCTATCAATTTCTGTCACTGTCTTCCCTCTAGGTCCCCTAGCCCCTATGAAGTTAGGTTCTAAGCCCCCTTCTCATTCTCTAATGCTAATATTATAGATCATAGTAAAGAATTCTTATACCTCCAACTTCTACCCATTAATTCTACCCTTGTGTCCCATTGCCCCATTCAATACACTAGAAGGTACCCCCTCCCCCCAACCTTTTTGGTCATACCATTCCACTTTTCCTAATGTTATGAACCCCGAAATTTGGTCCTAATGTTCCTACAACTACACCCTTGAGCATCCTTAGCTAAGGAACTAAACACACAAGGGGTTATGGGGTCTGATAAGGGAGCCCCTAATCCCCTTATCACAACTATAAATAAGCTCATTAACACCATCAATATCTAGTGGAGGTGTTGTAATGAAATAAATAATGAATATATAAGTTGTGGCCAATAGGACAAGGATCATCAAGATATTGAACCATCCAATATAAAGATGGTTTTCAGTGCTAGTGATCCAGTCACATAAAATACCCCATTAATTTTTCTTTTAGATAGCCCAAGGATTCAATAAGTAATCAAAAGTGAGAGGATTCATTGCTAAGGTAACAGTGGCAACAACCCTAAGTTGACCCAAAGTGACAACTTGTGAGCCTTGCACAACTAGGGTACTAGTTTGAGCATCAACATGAGAGAAAATTTCACAAGTGGAAACATATCACATTTTGGGCAATTGGCCACACATATTTATGCATTTTTTTCCACTAAGGGTACGTTCACATTTCCCAAGGCACAAATGATATGTTTGGAGGAATTTTGGATAACTTGTCACATTCCACTAGCTTCGTGCATGAAGAGGAGCTCCCATCCTTTAAGAATATTTTGGAGTATTCCATGGCATAGTTAAGGGTCGCATGTATAAAAGAAGAATTCCATAGTCAAGAATAAGAAAATTGGCATTTGTAACATGTGGCGTAAAGGAGGACATAGGTGAAGAGTACTCGATTTAGAAACATCTAAGTTCTTGTTTATTCCCTGTTTCCAAAGAAGAGGAGATATTTTGTGACAAAAGGCCCAAATTGCCAATAAAGGAAGACTAGGGTAAGGTTTTACTTTTTCTTTCACATGTTGAGAGACATTCATCTATTTTAAAGTCTGTCTTGTTTTTGAGTTCACATATTTGGAAGCATAATTGCACAAATGGAAACATCTCACATTTGGGGCACTTTGCTACAAAGTTTTATGCACGTTTTCTATTGATGCTATCTTTCACATTCCCCAAGGCACAAATAAAAATTTTGGAGGTATCTTGGATGACATGTCACATTCCACTAGCTTCACGCATGAAGGGAAGTTCCTATCATTTAATAATATTTTGGAGGGTTTTCAAGGCATAATCAAGGGTCACATTTACAAAAGACGAAAACCCAAGTAAAGAATATATCAATTTCCAATCACATCACATGTGACACAAAGGAGAGGAACATAATTGAAGAGTGCTCCATTTTGAAATATCTAGAACAACTTGTTTATGTCCTATTTCTAAAGAAGAGAAGTTATCTTGAGACAAAGGGCCCAATTGTTGACAAAAGAGGACCATGTATTAGATCAAATCGAATTTGGTTTCTCCTCATTGGCTGGACCATTATATGACCCAAACCATTAATTGTTAGGTGGAAACTATAATACAAGGCTATTTGTTGGAGTTTGTTGTAAAACATTGTCAATCGTTTTCAAAGGAAGAAACAAAGTTCAATAATGGATCTTATGCCAAATTAGTATGAAAAATCCATATTTGAACAAAATTTTATTAGTAGAAGGGATATTTATATTTACCCTTGTTCAGATGGTCGTGCATGCCCACTATGATAGGGATGGCTAGCTAGAATAATAATGGTCAGTTTTGGTGGTTAAGATCTCTATGGTAATGGAAGCATTAGAGAACAGGGCAGGGAATGAGTGATTTTGTGAAAGGAATCCATTTCAAATTTATGCTATTAGAAATAAATAAACATGGTAAGGAAGAGGAACAAACAATTACAAAATAATATTGATCATGAAAGGAAACATTTAGGAGAGAATAAAAGATTTACAAAATATTGAATGATAGGGAGACTTGGGCAACACATGGTTAAAGGATAGATATTGGTGTTAAAAGGTAGCACAATAAGAGGGAGTAGTGAGAAAGGAGTGTCATAATATTCAATGAATTAGATTTCCCACCAATATTTTTAGGAGTTTCCCGCTTTTTTATCATCAATTTGTTTAAATTGAGAATACAATTCCTTTCTCTTCAATGAAATTAGGATTTATATATCCCGCCACTTTTATTAAAATTTAGATTTCCAACCAATATTTTTATGAGTTTCATGCCATATTTTTAGCATTATTTTGTTTATGTTGAGAATGGAAATCATCCCTATTCACATTGAAGATTGTTTGTTGTCTCTTTTAGATAGAGGAAGCATTTCCACCAATCAGAAAGTGTTGGACTATTTCTTAGATAGAGGAAGTAAGCTTACCATCAGTCAGAAAACCATGATTAGAATGAGAGGAAATGAAAAGAGGTATATTTATATTTTACAAACATGAAATATTTGATGTTGATTTTTGTGATTTTAGATGGATTTCATTTTTAAATTTAATAAATTCGTAAAAAAATCAATATTTGACTAACTAGGAAAAAAACATGAATTAATTAAAGAATTCATGAATTGGAAATGTGGGTCTTTAGAAATGTCACGTTCACTTATCTTATTTTCTTGTAAAGGTGTGGTTCTTAAGCAATTCCATGTTCATTTATCTACTTTAAAAGAGGTGTGCATGAAAATTAGTTTAATTACCCAAGTGAAATGATGACACAAAACAAACAATAAAATTCACTTTAACAATCAAAATAAACCTAATTGCGCTGAGAGACGCATTTACAACGCAAGTGGGGAACATCCATCAACCTTTCGTGTTTGTCTATGTGCAATGCTAGTTACACTAAAAGTTGCATCCATCAACAATTCTCATTTATACAAGCCTGAAAAGAATATCCATGGCCTAGTTAGTGGGATCCATCAACATTTCATCTTTATGTGTATGACTCTCTAGTTGATGCACTATTTATATATGTTAATTTTTATTTTTATTTTTTTCAAATGTGCATTCTATTGTCAATGGGAGCTTGTTTGGTTGGTAATGTAGGGATATTGATTTTCCCTCCACCCAGGTTTGAGTCCCTCTTGTGACATGTTTTGCACTCAGGTCTGAGTCCCTATTATGACATGTTAATCCTTTTTATGTTGATGTACCTTACAATGAAGAGGGTTGTTTGTCGTTATTGTGGTGAGGTGCTAGTGGAAAATTTTGGTAGCATAGATACTGTTGGACCTTGAAATTGTCATTCACTTCCATTGCATTTTCATTTTCATTTATATTTCCATATTCTTACTTTCACTCCACCTGTATTTCATTACATTTACCTTACCATTATCATTATTGGGTCACATTTATGTTTTTCCAAACTTGATTAATTCTTAGCATTTTTAAGTGAATTTATGATTAAAAATTAGAAAATAATGTGCATATGCTTATACTTAACAAGCAGGATGAGATTGTTGACATGTGTAGGTCAAAAGGAAGCTTCTAAAAGACCCTTCTGTGGCCTCCCAAAACCAAATTCGAATTTGAGTGGAGAAGATCTAGGATCATGGGGATATGTGTCTCATTTCCTATTTTTTTTTAAACTCTAAGAAGACATGTGTCTTATAATTTCCTATTTTGATTGTAACTCTAGAGATATGGGGAGAGCTTTATGGACTCTCATTAATGAGATAGCTTTTCATCTTTTTGTATAAATAGGGGAAGTTTTCTCCTATCATTTTCATGTGTAAAATTGGAGTTATACTCAAGCTTTGAATACAGAATTAGATTGTGGCACCTTACTCATGAATGTTCCTTCATTTTGACTTTGTTTTTCTTACATATGGAGCATCTCGATTTACTATCTCTCACACTTTTAGATCAACTACCTAAAATGTGTGAGATTTAATTGCTTTTATAAATTAAAGTTCATTTGCTTTCTTAGTATTAGTTTTAGAGTCACTGTGTAATCTTTGCTTTTCTAAAAACATTTCAATAGGAAAGATTTATGTATTTTCCAATTGGATTAAGTTTTAGGCAAGAGCTCATAGTTATTTACTTTCCTTTCATGTCATGTTATTTACTTTCTTCGACCAAACTATCAATTCATTGTATAATTGAATAAAAGACTAGGCCAAGAAGGTGACTTCAAATTGGGTGATTGAATGTTCAATCTATGCAATCATTAAGCTTTACTTTTCATATTTTATATTGGCTTTTAATATCCTCATTTAATTGCATTAACTAATATTCCTAAGGATCATTCTAATAATTTGATTTAATCATATTTCAAGATTGAATAGTTGAATATTTAATACATGCAATTACTGAGTTATTTTATGCTCACTTTACTTGATTTTCTAGGACATTAGAACTGAATTATAAATAGTTGCTTACACATCATCTCAAGAAGGTAACACTTCATAATTGAATGCTGGAGTAACTAAATATACATTAGTTGTTTTTTATTTCACAGGTTAGTTGAATTTCATTTTCATTATTTGATTTAATGCATTAGATGCATTGGTTTTCGTTATTTTGTAGTTAGATTGATCTAAATTGAAAGATAATTTCTAGCACATACAATGCATGCCTGCTTCACAAGTTTTCGAAACCCCCGGGTTGACAAATTAAATGACAGTCAATCACTTTAATTTCTAAAAAACGTAGTAGCATAAACACACAATTTTAAAATGCAAATTTTGAGCAAACCAGACAAATTAGACAAAACTGAGACATGGGTTTTCTCTGAAATGGGGGCAATTAGGTAACTTGTGAGCAATTTTCTAGATTTTGCAACCATTTAGGAGAAATCATAAATTTATTTTTTCAAAAAACGTAATTGCTAGAAAGCGTAACTATCTTGACACCTGATTTTAAAACGAATTTTCTGAGCAAACCAAAGTGGATCTGAAAAAACTGGGGCATGGGTTTTTCTGGAATGGGATGAATTTAAAAACTCAAAAAACCGTTTCCTTTGATTCCTAACCGTTCGGGAGAAAATAATAGTTCTTTAGGACCTTGTTATTTATGCACGAGGTTTTGCTGGCAATAACGCATTTAATTCACTAAGACTTCTAATCAAATAATGACTCTTGATCCTCCTCAAAATTTCAATAGATTTACCCTCCTCACATCCTTGAACACTTGGAAGAAGTTTCTAACTTAATGCTGCACCCATGAATATACTCGTTCCATCATGTGCAAGTGTAGTGAGGGAGTAATTCTATTTTGAATGCCATGAAGCATGAATACACAATCAATGAATTTAGATTTTTGGTTGATACATTATTACGACTTGTGCCAGACATGCAGATAGCAATTGATGTGATATGTGGATTTCCAGGAAAAACAAAGGAAGATAATTTTGAAACCACTATTAATCTGATCAAAGAATACAAGTTTTTGCATGTTCACATTTCACAGTTTTATCCAAGGCTAGGAACGTCAGTTGCTAGAATGAGAAAGGTCCCTACATCTGAAGTAATGAAACGAACAACAATAATTTTCAAAAATTGAATGAAAGAAAACATTTTATTTGTGAAAAAAAATAAAATATAATATAAAAAAAATAAAAATGTGATGATTAATATACATATGCAATCAATTTATTGAAGCAATTTATAAAGCGAAAAATACTTGCAAAATTTGATTGAAATAAAAAAAAAAAATCGTACAGGTACTTTTTCATATTTTTGTCGCTTCAAGTATTTTTGACATCATGTTATTTTTGTAGCACAAATGGCGATTCAATAATGGCTTGCAAAACAATTGGAAAATTATCTAGATGATTTATGAACATTTGGCATTAATATTGTTGTTGTGTATTTTTCTATGAAGTTTTAACTTGCAGAGCACAACAAATCTTTGTGATGCCAATTGTTTTACCAAGCACAGTGCATGAAGTCATCTGACAACAAGGAGTGAATTTATTTTTCATGGTTATTTCTTAAAAATGGATTGTTATTGATTTGATGAATTGGACTGAATATACCACTTTTTGATTTTCCTTAGTCTATTTCATTTGACATTTTGTGTAAGAATTAGAAACGAATTGATCATTTATTTTTGAACACACTTATGTTCTTTATGTCAAGTTTTTTTTGCAAGTTTGGAATGATTGAATGATCATTGAAGAAAACTAATTGTGCGCACAATTGGTCTTCAAAGGATCGATTCCATGAGAATCATAGGAACAAGTCCATGTCCATAACTATCAAAACCATTACCTTTCCTCCCTTTTTAATTATAAATCCAACCAAGCAATTCAAAGCACGCCACAATTATTTTTCCCAGCAAGAGTCAGTTGTTCATTTTCCTTTATTTACATACACTTTTCACGTGACCCACAAATAAAAGAAAGAATCTCACTTACATACTTATTGCCCATTGTCATTATTATTTTCGATTGTCATCTTCCATTTTCATTTTTCCTTTCCTATCCTTTTTCATTTCGCAAATAAACCCTACTTCAATGCAAATTATTGATTCCATAGTCCTTTGAGTCTAAAATCCTTGCAAAAACACCTTGAGGCTTGCATGCCTTAATGGCAAGTCTTCATGCCGACGAATAATGGGAATACATCAATGTCCCTTGTTCATCAGATCTTCTAGGTACTCGACAACAACAAAATTATTCGTACTTAGCAAGATGTGTTTGGGCATTTAGACTCTCATTGTCATCAATGGTGAGAGTTATCGTGTTGACTAGTGGCATCCATTAATGGCCACTAAGTCAACAATTTCCTGCTATGTTCAACATTAGAACATTTATTCACATATCATGAATTGTGCCAATGAGTTTTGAAGACATGAAGATTATCATTTTCAGCATTTTGGAGCAAATTTAGAAGATATGCAGCTACAGAACTAGATGGCAGCTGTGGAATCAAACAGCAGCTGCCAAACCATATAGCAGCTGCAGAATCAGACAGTAGTTGCAGAATCAGACGACAACTACAGAGTTAGATGACAACTCTAGAATCAAATAACAGCTGCGAAATCAAATGGCAGCAGCAGAATCAACACTATTCTATAGTAGATTCAACAAGTTTTAATAAAAGAAAATAAAAATTCATCTTGACTCTTTTCTCCATGACTTGTCCAGCCACTTGAAGAAGATTATGATCAAAATTTTGCAGCCACCACACATGCAGCTCATCCATTTCTAAAGGGTAAGTTAAGGTATGTCATTTTCTAACTTTTTACCATAAAATTCCTTGAAAAGCTAGAATGATAATTTTTGGAAAAAACATTTCTCTTCCTCATCTCATAAAATTGCCAATATCATCAGTTGGAGGGAACACATTCATATTCATATTTTTCCATAT
>APFE030142527.1:0-26791 GCA_000404065.3 Pinus taeda
CCTCATGAATATAAATAATTGTTAAAACAAAATAAAATAAAACTATTTAATATTTATAGATATATCATAAATTTGGAAACAAAAACAAAAAACCACATGAATTCAGTTGCAATCGAAATTCATTATAAGTGAAATATGTTTGTATTTCCCTGACTGAATACAGTTTTGAAGTCATATTTGAATCTCTGTTTCACTCTCTGCAAATAAAATAAACAAGAATTTTTGTCTGGAATCTGGAAATCAAAACAAAAATATCATACAAAAATTTAATTTAATGATTAATTATAAAGTTATATAATCTGGATAATTACAGAGTTATATTAAATTATTTTTGTTTCTTAAACAAATAATTAGTGTATACAAAATTCTCTTTTTGGATTTTAACATGTAATATTTTACAAAGAAATACATTATCATAAACATTAAATTTATTTAAACAATAAATTTAATTAAATAAAATTGAATATCATTTCACCTATCTATATGTATTAATATCAGAAGTGTCTTTAGACATGTAATTTTATTAATCAGAAAAAATAATTACATAATTTGATTTTGCAAGAGTTTTTACTTGAACAGCCAAACACTCTTGCAATGAGCTATTTATAAGCTCCATGTCCTAATTACATCTAATTATGGAATACTTATTAAATAACTAGTGTCTATTTTCAATAAATGCTATTGAAAACAACTAGCTAACAAATCTCTTAAATAGAGCCTAAGATACGACACTTTTGGAGAGTCATATCATGTTACAACAATATACTAATTCTAAATGTCTCTTTTAAATAATTAAACATTATAAATAATAATTATTAATTTAATTTCTTAAATTAATAATTATTCTATTCTAACTTTATAACCTATGATAATAATTTATTTTTGGATCATTTAACATTCCCCCCTATGATCCAAAGATACATTACAATAGATACCAAGTTCATCCCTGAACTTAGTAAATTTTATTCTACCAAGCAGTTTCGTGAAAATGTCAGAGATCTAATCTTCGGAAGGACAATACACTGGTTTGAGGACATCTTTGGCAATGAGAGATCTAATATGATGATAATTGGTGTCCACATGCTTTGTCTCTGAATGAAAAACTGGGTTCTTGGCAAGTTTGATGGCTAACTGGCTGTCAATGACTAATGATGTAACTTTTGCCTGAGAAATGCACAAGTCTTGCAAAATTCTGCGTAACCAAACAATTTCACATGCTGTTTCCATGCTGAAATGTACTCTGCTTCTGCTGAAGAAGTGGCCACTGTAGCTTGTTTCTTAAAACTCCAAGATACTGCTGCTAACCCCATGTTCATTAAATAACCTGATGTTGATGCTCGATCATCAATACTTCTAGCGAAGTCGGCATCGGAATATCCACCAAGTACAAAATTTTTAGTCTTTTTGTAAAGAAGACCAAAATCTTTTATTCCTTGGATATATCAAAGAACTCTTTTGGCTACATTCCAGTGGCTGTCTCGTGGTTCCTGCATAAAACGTGAAATAATACCGACTGCATAAGATAGATTAGGACGAGTATTTGTCAAATAAAAGAAGCTGCCAATCAACTGTTTGTAAGTTGTATGTCCACTCCCCGCCCCCCCCTGTAAATTTTGAAAGTTTCAAGTTTGCTCCATTGGGGTGAGAACGGGCTTGCAATCCTGCATGCCAAATCGCTGAAGAACCTTTGCTGCATACTTACTCTGAGAGATGAAAATATGATGTGGACGTTGGAAGACTTCAACTCCAAGATAGTAGTGAAGTAATCCCAAATCTGTTATCTTAAAACCTACATGTAACTCCTTTTTTATCGATGCATATGATTATCATGGTTGCTAGTAATGATCAAATCATCTACATACATAATAATAATTACCAGATATTTTCCCTGTTGTCTCACATACAAAGTATCATCAGATTCACTTCATTGAAAACCAACTTTCTTAAGGTATTCATCCATCTTTGCATACGAAGCTCGGGGAGCTTGTTTTAACCCATATAAAGCCTTGATCAATTTGCAGACTTTATATTTCTGTCCTTCAATTTCAAAACTTGGTGGTTGTGTCATATACACTTCTTCCTGTAAATCCCCGTTGACAAAAGCACTTATCACATCCATTTGATGAACTTTCCATCCTTTCTAAACAGCCAATGCAAGTGTTATTTGGATGTTGTTCCACTTAGATGTACGAGAAAAAGTTTCCTCATAATTAATGCCTTCGTGTTGCGCAAAACCTTTTGCGACAAGTCATGCTTTATACTTTTTGAGTTCTCCCTTTTGATTATACTTAATTCTGTAAACCCATTTGCATCCTATGGGTTTAATATTTGATGGACAATCAACAAGTTTCCAAGTGTTGTTATCAATTACTCCTTGATATTCTTCAACCATAGCTTGTTGCCATTCTTTATGTTTCACTACTTCTTTGTATGTGGAAGGTTCAGTAAATTCACTTGCTAACAAGGCAAAATTGCCTTCACTTCTATATGTCCTTCTGGTGCCTGTTTTATTCTGCTCATCAGGCTTTACATCTTTCGAAAGTTGAACTGCCTATTTTGGTAGTTGGTGCTCACTTGTTTGTGCTTCTGTAAAGTCTCCATCATTGTAAAGAGGATTAATGTAAACTGATGTTCTTCGTTCAGGTGAAGAGTTTGGAGAATCACTGTCAGAAGAACTGTTGTTGCTTGGGGATGCAGATGAACTGCTAGAAGACCAAGATGATGTTGTTGATGTAGATGGACTGGATGGCTCATCTTCAGAGGAAGGAAAATCAAGTTCATACCAATTTGGTGAAGTTGGTTTACTTTGCATTTTTCCATTTCTTTTACTTCCCTTAGTTTCTAACTTGTGAAGAAGATTTTTTATTTCTTCAGCACTCTTACTCTCAATTTCATAAAAAATGACATCCTTGCTCACAATGAATTTTCCATTGGTTAAAATATGATACCCTTTTTTCTCATCAGAATAGCCAATCATTGTGCATTTCAAACTTCTTGAGTCAAGTTTAGTTTTTTTTTTCTTTCGAAAGTAAGGCATAACATACTGATTCAAAAACTCTAAGATGCTAAACTCAAGGTTTGAAACCAAACCAAGCTTCATAAGGTGTGATTCCATATAAAGAAGTAGTTGGAGATCTATTTCTTAAGTAGACAGTTGTATGTATTGCTTCTACCCAATATGTTGGACTTAACCTCTTGAAAGTTAACATGGATTTTGCCATTCCTAACAAGGTGCGATTCATTCTTTCGACTACTCCATTTTTCCGTGGAGTGTAAACATTAGTAAGATGTCATCTTATGCCATTTTCATTGCAATAAGTTTTGAATTCATTTGAAGTGAATTCTCCCCCATTATCCGTCTTCAGAGTACCTATCTTTTCTTTGACTTCATTTTCAACAAGTTGGCGAAAAATTTTAAATTTATCAAATGCTTCTGACTTGTTCTTGAGAAAGTAAACCCAAGTCATTTTGCTGAAATCGTCAATGAATAGTAAGAAATATTTTCAACCACCAAATGAAGTTTGTAGTGGTCCACAAACATCACTGTGAACTAGTTGTAGCTGCCTATTTGCACGCTATGAACTTGTTGAAAAACTTTCTCAACTTTGTTTGCCATAAATGCAAGCTTCACATTTTGCATTTTCCCTTTTGAAAGTGGGAAGTCCTTTAACCATTCCTTGTTTCTGAAATTGAGAAAGACTCTCAAAATTTAAATGTCCATATCCTATATGCCATAGTCTTACACATGAAATACCTGTACTCATTGCCCCTGCAAAATCAGAATGCCTTGGAATAACTGTCCCTTTCATCCATAACAGTTTTCCATCTTCATAACATGTCATGACACTTTTCAAGCTCTGCTTGACTGAATTATTTTTGACTAAACCATCTTCCATAATCACCTGATGTCTTGCTTGTCAAATCGTGACTAAAGAGAGAAAATTTTTCTTAAAAGTTAGTACATACCATACATTGGAAATCATTTTTTCTCCAATGCTAGGGAGAAAAACTTTAACTGCTCCTTTTCCATAAGGAGTATGCTTTGTATCATCAGCAAGAAAAATGGAATTAAGTTGGCAATCTTGAAAATTCCAAAAAAAAAAACACGTCGACAAGTCATGTGTTGAGTTTCCTCGGAATCCAAGATCCAGGCATCTTCATAGTCACCTCTAAGATGAGATAAAAATTGTGACGCTGGCGAGGAAGTAAAAAAATATTTTGAGTTATCATCATCTTGATCATTTGCAAACTGCGCTGAGTGCTGCTGAAACTTAGGAATTTTATTAAGAGAAGTTCAACAATCTTCAGAATAATGGCCAACTTTGTTACATCTTCGACACAGAATTTGACTTGGGTTTCTTCCTCTTCATGAAGATTGTCCTCTGCCTTTGCTTTGACTTCTATGTTGAGATTGTCCTCTACCTTGATTATTATTTCCTTGTCCTTGAAAATTGCCTCTTCCTTGGTTGTTTCTTCTACCTTGAAAATTACTCCTTCTTGAACTATTGCCTTTATTAAAGTTGTTTCCTCTACTTTGGATTCGACCTCGACTTTGTACATTATGTGCTGCTTGATTTTGATTGAAATTCTCTCTGCCCCTGCCTCGAGAACTGTCTGTTGATGATTTACTAGTGCTTGCCTATGTGAAAAAAACATCTTCACCAACTTTCTTCTTCTTCCCAAAGGTTTTATCATGTTGGGTCAGCATTTCATAGAGCTCATCAAACTTTAGTTTCTCTAATTTCCGAGTTAATTGTAAAGTCTCCAAAAAATGCGTGTAGGAAGGAAGTCCAGCAATTACAATGGTTACCATAAAACTATCATTTATTGTTGGAAAACCAACATTAATGATTTCCTGCCTAATATTCTTAAGTCTTGAGATATATTCAAGAACATCACCTCCTTTAGTCAATTTTTGTTGCAACAATTTTAATTGTAAATCAACTTTCTTTGATTAAGGCTGAGTATCGAAGAGGTCTTTAAAAGTTTTCAAAGCAAACCATGCATCTGTCGCATTTTCTATATGGACATACATTTCATCATTGGCAGAAGATTTAATAAGAGCTAAGGTTTTGGCATTCTTAACTTCCCATTTTGCTAGTGCTGCATCTGTAGGTTTATTCGGCTTAATATCTCCATCACATATATCTTGCCACAATTCATTGTAAATGAGAGTGCTTTCGATGAGACGTTGCCATGTTTTGTAAGATTTTGTGCCTTCAATTTTGTTGGTATTAGAAAACAAATTAATCAACTTAGACATTGTAGCATTGAAGCTTTGCACCAAGAATCAGAACAAAAATGTCAAGATGGGCAACACAACACACCACACAAAAAACACGATCTATCAGGGTTTAGCCTTGACCCTCTTGAAACACGAGAAAAAATGATTGAGCTTTGCCATTGGCTCTAGTCAATTTCTCAAAATTTACAAGGTAACTTTCAAAATTTAACTTTTACGATGATGCTCTTGTAAAACTTGGTAAAAAAAAAGTTACCCCCTTCAAAATAAAATTACTTTGAGTTACAATGTTATACTTATAACGCCAAATAAAAAAATTACAAATAAAATCTCCTTATTACTCCAAAAATTTACAAATGATCTTATTACTCACAAACAATAAATTCCCAAAATTCAAAAAACTCAAGATATCTCTTCAAAATACAATATTCCTTATCTCTCCAAAAAAATTACAAAATTAAAAAATATTCCTTATATCCACTTCTTCACTCTTATTATAAATTAAAAACTACCATGCTTCATTACAAACCATGAGAATTTTCACTCCTTTCTTTTAATTGTGATTTGTAAACTAATGCGTTGAAAATTTAATGAACCAATGAAAAAATGAATAATCTCACGGTGGAATATTTGATGAGAAGTTCAAAGGCTGATTTCTTTGCGAAATTGTTGTCATGAAGGCTTCGTTTTAGGCTACCATTTAAATTACCACTTGCCATTTATACTTCTTCAGCCTTGTTTAATGGATCACTTTTTGCTAAAACGTAATGCACCACATCTCTTGTAATTTCATGTACAAATAAGGTGACTTCCTCCTAGGTTTTGCTTCAATTCAATAGCCATTTCACAAAGGTGTACTTAAAGATACAACAATAAATAGTCTTGCCAAAGTAAACAATGATTACAAGGATCTAGACATTGCTATTGTGAAGACCACAAATCATGTTGAGTGGCCAACCAAAAAAACATATCTTAATTATTTTTACTCCAAAAGGTCTCACACAGATGTGGAATATTGCATCCATGCTCTTGCAAGAAGTCTTGCCAAAACTCACCGCTGGGCGGTTGGGTCAAAAACTTTAATGGTTATCCATAGAGTTTGAGAGAGGTTGACTCAACATTTCAATTCAAAGAAAATTTCCTAATCGTTCGCCCAACAATTCAATGGAGTTTTCCAAAAAATTGTAGGGCTGGAATCTTTTCGTCACATCAACTATAGTATTACTGGAGTTCTGATACCACAATAATGGTAGAAGTGTCTTCACACATGTAATTTTATTAATCGGAAAAAAATAATTACATAATTTGATTTTGCAAGAGTTTTTACCCGAACAACCAAACACTCTTGCAATGAGCTATTTATAAGCTTGATGTCCTAACTACCTCTAATTATAGATCACTTATTAAATAGCAAGTGTCCATTTACAACAAATGCTATTCAAAACAACTAATTAACAAATCTCTTAAAATAGAGCCTAAGATACCACACTTTTGGATAGTCATATCTTGTTACAACAATATACTATTTCTAAATGTCTCCTTTAAATAATTAAACATTCTAGAATAATAATAATAAATTTAATTTCTTAATATTAATAATTATTTTATTCGAACTTTATAATTTACTATAATAATTTATTTTTAGATCATCTAACAGATATGCCTTCTATTACACAAAACACCCATTAAAATATATTCTTCATTTTAGAAAAAGACATCAAGTTCAAATAGATACCTACTTTATAATTACAATTTTACTCATTTAAAACTAAACATTATTTGTAGAAACCCTAACAAAAAATAATAGCCAAATCCTGCTATTACTCTGACACAAATCACCATATATACCTTCTATGACACAGAACACACATTATATATTCTTCATTTTAGAAAAAACATCAAGTTCACGTAGATACCTACCTTATAATTACAATTTGACTCACTTAATTAGAAGGCTAAACATTATTTGTAGAAACCCTTAAAAAAAAAATGTTAGCCAAATCCTGCTGTAGTGACACAAAGCACTACCAATAGGTACCATCTTCATTGAAGGGAAGTCCAGCGAGCTGCGCAGAAACTTTATATTTCATTCTCAAGTAAATCCACGATTCCATTACTATTTGACTAACAATTTAACAGTTCGTTACAAAATTAAGCGTTATTTATAAAGAATCTTTGAATAAATTGATAATCAGTTCGTCTATTCTCGTCTAGACTTACTCCATCACAAATCACTAATTAGTGTATCTTCTTTATTGCAAAAAAGATGAGGAAGGTGTGCAGATCTTTATATTCCATTCTCAACATCATCTTCATAGAGTCAATATCTTTTTTATTAAATCAGGGTTAGAATAGGAAAATTTTTCAAAAGCTATTTCTATATGGAAAAAGTACTTTCAAAAGAGTGGAAAGAAACATTGAAATATAACTTCAAAAAATTGTATTCAGTCAGGAAAATACAGTAAGATTTCACATACAGTGAACTTAGATTGCAACCAAATCTATATGGATTCAGCTCGCTTGACTGTTGTAGTCTAGTTGGGTGTCTCAACCCCATTAGTTGGATGTTCCAACTATGGCTTTTCAAATATGATCTCTCTTCCGTATTATGATTGATCTTAATCTTCAAAAAAATCTAGAAGGCTAGAGACAGTAAGAATATCATCGTTCTCATCTTCGCTTCAAATATGATCTTTACTTTAGCATTATGATCCATCTTAATCTTCCTTGTGGCAAGCTGCCGATAGAAGGCATTCATATGACCCAGAATGTTCCTGAACAAAATCTTGCTCATAGAAAGCCTATCTCCTAGATATGTTGAATGTAGTTTTTTGGATTTTATTGAACTCGTGGGCATTTCATAACCCGGTGCGAAGTTGTTGTAGTTGATTGTTTGTAGTTTTTAATAGAGCCTGATTTTTTTTAATGGGAATGGGATGGCATTCGAAAAGCCTGGGTGCCACGTTGTTAACAACAACAGAGGATGAAAGAAATTTCATAATTTTAGCAGGATGATTTTTCTCATTATATGTATTAATGGTTAATGATAGATAAGTGGTTATCAATTTGGTAGTGTAGAATATTAAATTTTCACTATAATATTTAATTGCTGAGTTGTTTTTTAGTTTGGTTCATTTTTTTATATCTTTTCATTTTGTATTAATTTTGATAGCTGGCAATTAATAAATGACATGGTAATTTTTTAATCATATTTTCTAAAAAATTAATTGAAGTATGGTTTAAATATGTGATGTAGATATGTAAAAAAATTAGTAATGTGAATTGCATGTATTGATGTAATAGCTTACCAGAATATATAACCTATTTCAATTTTAAAAATTTAATAAAAAATCAGCTAGAAAATTAAAATTACCAATTCCAATAAAGGCCTATGGCTTAAATATGTAACCTTTTAAGTTGGGATGGTTTCACCTTTTTAATAAAATTGGATAATAAAATAGAATTTTAACAAATTATAAAATTTAGTTATTTAAAACCAATTTTTAATATATAAATAAATTTAAATATTCATCATCGGCGCGAGAAAACGGTATTCAATTTCATGGTAAGAGATGAAAATGATGAAAATGGTAATACGTATTTATTTATTGCGTGAGTAGTATTCATAACCCTCGGGACAAAACGGGAATAGATTCCCTGGAAAGCTATGAAAATGGTAACACATTTATTTATGTTGTGAGGATGAGAGTAGGCTAGGCCAGCTCCTTTTTGATGGAAGGAAAATGATCAACTTACAGTGGGATGTGTGTGAATTTGGACGTATTTTAAAGATAATTTAATTCACCAAAATAACTTCTATAAACTAAACCCTCTTCACATAAATAACTAATCTACGTTATAAATAAAAAACAATAACATTGATATTGAATTGATACCCTAGAAAGTATTTGCATAAGAGCACGGAAACAAACAAGGCAGCTCATAACCTTTTAACACTTAAAATCCTTTGTTCAAAATTCCATGGACGGGGCTCAGGAGAACTCTGGTAACTTCATGTTTCTCCGATTGCTTATTTTTAACCACCTAAATTGCAACCGCTGTTGCAAACACTCGTTGACAACGACGTTTACATTTTTGTATTGTCGTTTTCAGTGATAAAAATAGCCGTATCTCCACCATTGAATTCATGAGGTTGGGGTCCCCCAGTCACTAGCTGCTCAGAGGCCGCTTCTATGTCACCCAATTTACTTTCATTTTCATGAACAATTTCTTGAGACTTGGGGTGCACCTCCGAGCAATTTTGATCCGTTGACATCAACTTGCTATCCTTCGCCTTTCCCCACAGAACAGCGTATAGCCCTACAGCGATCATTACTCCTCCCACCACACTGTATTCAGTGCCGTTAGAACCTATAACCATCATAAATTTGCCAAAAAAGAGAAATAAAAAATTGAAGGGTTGAAAAAGAATTCATAAACGAACCTGCCCACAGAGATATGCTCGGAAAGAATGATAGAGCCCATAACTGCCACAATTATCATCTCCAACGGACTGAATGCTGTGGCAAATACAGGCCCTTTTAAGCGCATGCACAAACCTTGTACGTAATATGCAATTGCTGACCCCACCACTCCCTGCACCCAACAATATTAATATATTCACGGTATATATCCCAACTCCAATTCTTCAATCCAACTCTGAATTTAGAAAAAAAAGAATAGCCAAACTTACATTGTAGACAGCAGTGAGAAGGTTGATGTCCCATCTTAATGCCCATTGGGAAGGTTCACGTACAAGAGCTACGCCGAGAACGGTTCCCTGTAACGCTCCCAGAAAACATATTAAGGTGGCCACGGATAGTGGAGCACAATATTTCCTCAGCACTGCAGTCTGCACATTCAAAATTGTTAATTTGCGGATGTCAATTCATCATATGTATTTTGGGATTGGGGAACAAAGATGTCAAATGATGACCTGGAGGATAAACATGGCAGACCAAGAAAGAGTGGCTGCAAGTATGAGAAGGGTGCCTATCATCCACTCTTTACTGTCACTGGCAGCTGCTGCAGCAGATGTGTGGTTATCCTTGGAACCCTGATGTAAAGACCAATGCATCTGAAGAATAGGACCTTTGTATAATGTCATCAGCATTGCCCCACCTACGCACACTATCATTCCCACTATCTTTGCTTGACTGCGTAGCTTTTTGATATTCAAGCTTTCCATTCTACACAAATAAGGAATTTCCATCAAAAGAATAAACTAAAGTATTTATTTGATCAAAATCGAAACTGAGTTAATTGCTTAAGTTTGTTTATGCTGGTTAGATTTTAAATATTGTCAAAATCTGGAAACCTGATGGAAACCTGATAAAAATGACCAAAATAATGAATAACTCAATTACAAAAAATTCTGAGGGAAAAAAATAAGTTGAAAGTAGCAATGATGTGATTATCTGAAGAGAGGGAAAAAACCAATTTGAAAGAAGCAATGATGCGATTACCTGAAGAGAAGAGCCATAACAAAAGTCATAGCAGGGAGAATATTCATCAATGTAACTGCATAGGTTGGAGAAGTCAATTTCAAACCTAGGTAATAGAAATTCTGATCCATTACTGGCCTGCAAGCATGCATTGAATTAAAAACATTTAAAAATAATTTTCCCATATGTATTCTTATTTAAATTTTAGATTTTCAGAATATTATGTGATCTTCTCAGATCCGATGAACCAGAGTTATCCATTTTTAATTATTCTTACATAAAATCAATCCAAACTAAAATTGACATGAAATTGTGAGGAGAAGTAGAAGGCATGAAATTGTGAAATAACACGTACTCTAACAAACCCAGTACAAAAATTTGGCAGAATATGGAAAACTTCAGTTTGGGCCTAACGTTCCTGCAATACATTGAAGTCAGCTGAAAGTTGAAACGCATGATTACTCCATCTCATCCTAATTTGTTTCTTAGTGAAAAAATGCGGATTACTAATGAAACTTCCAAAGTTCCAGTGGACGTTCCACTCATCTTCAGGTAAAACATCCACTAGAAATGTTATTAACAGTACACATTTTTTAAAAAAATAACCATATATCATCCTATATTAACTTGAACTATGAAAACCCACACTCTCAAACATAATCACTTACCTACATATTGAAAAACCAAATAGAATACCTTTCAAAGAAGAAAGCAAAAGGAGCAAGAACAACGGTAGCCACGGTCTGCCTGTACACTACAAGCACAAAGTGATTCATCCCTCTGTTAAGAGCGACCTTACTGATAATAGTCATGCCTGCATATCCAAACTGGAGGGATATCATTGCTACATAGGGTTTTCCTTTCTCAATTAGCTTCCCCATTGATCACAAAATTTGCAACAACCTCCAAATCTTCCCTATCCTACTACAAGTTGTCAATGCAGAATGAGGCTGCAGCTTCTGATGTCCTCCTTCCTTTATACTCTCCCAACTAATTAACTTTCAATGCAGTACCTGCGTTTTCATGATCCACATTTTCTCCACTCGGGTAAACAAAAACCAGGTAGTCCATCTATCCTTAATGGACAGGTACTGTTTGAAGCAATAATGGACCATTGGATGATGACTGTAAGCACCTGATCAAAACAAAATGAAGATATGTGGTGCCTGAGGTGTCGAGGAGAAGTGTTAGGCTGCCACGTTAAAAACAAAGATAAAGTAAAGTCGGGTTGGCAATCAATGATCAGGAATGTCTTTGACGGACGCGGAAAAATAGCACATGTAATGAAGAAGTGGTTTCCATAGCAATATGGAAAACTTCAATTTTCTGCGACGATTTTTATAGCCGCCACTTTTATTAGATCATGCTGACCTGTTCAACATTGTTGAGTCGTTGTCATTATAATTAAAAAACAGATGCACAACTTTAATATATAAAATTACGGAAATGTTAATAGATAAATACGATGGTGTAGAGGTGGACGACTTCGAATGAATGTCCATTAAGAGAATTTCGTGAGAGTGGATGTTTATTTTAAGGGAGATTAAAGCACGCGTTATCCGCATTATAAATTTACAAACTTAAACATTATAAATTGCATTCCTTGAGAACGATACTAAAATACCATATTAAACTTATTAAACTATAGTTATATGTTTAAGCTTACCATCCCTTTATGTTAGTTAATTATTATTTTTATCATGTATTAATATTTAACATAATTTTGATTATGATATTATTTTTCTTTCCCAACCAACCCATTATATGTTTAAGCTATGTTTAAGCTTACCATCCCTTTATGTTAGTTAATTATTATTTTTATCATGTATTAATATTTAACATAATTTTGATTATGATATTATTTTTCTTTCCCAACCAACCCATTATATGTTTAAGCTATGTTTAAGCTTACCATCCCTTTATGTTAGTTAATTATTATTTTTATCATGTATTAATATTTAACATAATTTTGAATATGATATATTTTTTTGCCCAACTAACCCTTATATGGATCATAATTAACTTTTTTTTAACTTAAAAAATATTTTTATGATATTTTTAAAATATATAATATAATAATTATTTATTGATTAAATCTAATTTAAACTTACATAAAATATAAAATAGCACAACTACATTATAAATGTGGTTGATATGTTTATAACCAGATATAGAATACATTTATTATCAATAATATTTAAATATTAACATAATATTTATTATTAAAATAAAATATTATTATAATTTATTATTAATTATTATTATTTGATATTAGTACTAATAATTAATAATGAATATAATATAAATATAAATATTTAAAATAATGATGATGATGATGATGACGATGAGGATTAACATCCACTAAGAGCATTGTGATCTATCAGACCTCAAGAAAAGATAGTCTGGTTGTCATTCTTCAAAGTTTTGTTTCTATGATCAAGGAGTAGGGAGAGAAGTATTCCAAGATCACTATAGTTGGGCTGGCTTAATAAGTCAAGAATATTGGAGGTGTGGCTGATGATAGGGAATTAAGAGCGGATGTGGGCAAGAGTCAGGCAGTCTAAAAGAAATTTCTTTTCATCTTCCACCTTATTAGTATCACAAAGATGACAAATTCTATTGTCCTAGGGAGTCTTGGGAGTAGACCACCACTCGGTCTCACTCCAAAGCTCATGAGAGTTAGTTCTAATCCTACCAATGTTCATTTTATTCTTAGTTCTAGTCAAAATAGAGAGATAATTCTCATTATCAACAATGGGGTTGACACGGGAGCTTCAATGGGGGAGCAATATCATACCACATGGATTCATATTGGGGGATATGTATTGAGTAAAAAATGGCATAATATATTGGGGTATATATAGGGGGTAAAGGGTTTTTATATTGGAAAATATAAAAATAGACCTTAAAGTTAATGAAAAAATATAAAGGAGTATAAAAAATGTTAAAGAAAAAAAAGTATACCTACAATATCTAGTGACAGTAGGGGTTTTCTAAATTGGGAAGTTGTATGGGTTCGTATTGGTAGGGAGTTAAATAATGTGATTTTTAGAGGGATTTTCTAATATGTAGTCAAATTAAGGGTATTGTTTAATATGCCACGAACGCACGTGATATGTCAAAGGTTCACTGAGTGAATCCCCCGTGGGGGTTGATCACCTCCTTTTAATGCCTTAGCTTCCTTTTACCCTCCATCTCCTTAGCATCACACATCTTGCCTTAAAACTGGAGGTAATAATATCTTTGATATTGTCCTTGCTCCCCATGATGAGCTCCTCCTTAATCCCCCAAAGGTTGAGCCAAGACTGAGCATCTTGCTTCCACCCACACTTGAGGTACAGGTGGGGGTTTTGACTAAAGTTAGAAGCAATTTTTGGGAACCTCTTGGAGTCCATATTGTGAAGTTTCTTCTTATACATCAGAAATATAAACATAGTTGCACTTTCAATGAGGACATGCCAGCTTCAATCAAGAGGATAGGATAGGGAGTATTTCCCTTGATCTTGAGATTATAAGTTATGGATTTCTTTTGGATCATCTCAATCTTTCTCCACAACTCCATAGATATATTGCACCCCCAAACTTCACATTTGTATAAGATAACAAGGGTGATGAGAGTCTCAAAGAAGAACCTTTGTTTACTCCAAATGTAAAGATCGACTGACTTACAATTACTTTCAAGCTCATAATAAGCTTTCCTGCCTCCAATAATTATTTTCTCGACCCTATAATTCGAGTTGAACTGATGAGGAAAGTCAATACCTAAATATTTATAATTAGAAATGTGCTCAAGTCAATGGTTATCATAGACGAAACTACCATGAGTGATCTTTTTGGATTTAATGATCATGACTTTAGCCTTGTTGGTATTAACTGTCATGGATTTTAATATAAATATTGATATTCAAAACAAATCATTATAATAATAATAATAATAATAAAATAATTATAAATTATTAGTAATTAAAATAAAAACCATTAGAAATTATTATCATTATATTATAAATATGATAATACATATAGCAAATAGATGGTAAGTTACCATATGCCATTTTCTTCATTAGTAAAAATTTATCTAAGGTTGAACTGAAGTACACTGGAATTGCCAAAGAACTCCTAGTTGTTGTACACCCCTTAAACAAAATTAGATACTACATCACTGGATACTCAAATTTTGTGCATAATGACCATCTAACTATTAAATACTTGATGAATAATCCTGATGTGAATGATAGAATAATTAGATGGTTTTTATTGCTACAACATTTTGATTTAACTATCATTGACAATCTAGGAAAAGAAAATGTAGTTGCAATTTTTTTTGTCTAGACTTGCTTTGCCTGCAAGTGATCAAGGGATGGTCTATGATCAGCTTCTAGATAAGCACCTATTTTCTATCTCAGTGCTCTCTCCATGGTTTGTTGACATAGCCAACTATCTAGTTTTTGTAAAATTTCCCCCAAATCTGTCATCTAAGGAGAAGAGCAAAATTGTAAGGAAAAGTGCCCTTTTCTCTTGGATTGGGGGCAATATCATCAAGTAGGGACCAGATCAGATATTAAGGATATGTGTCAGGGAAGAGGAAGTCTTTGACATCCTCTTGTCCTATCAAGATGGGAACTGTGGAGGTCATTTTGTTGCTAAAAGAACAACTTCAAAGGTTTATAAGTTGACTATGATTAGTCCACTCTCCACCAAGATGCAAGAATTTATACCAACATATGTGATCAATGCTAGAGGATGGAAAAGCCCACACGCAGGGATTAATTTCCCCTACAACCTCAGGTGGACTTGAAGTCAATTGACAAGTGGGGCATGGATTTCATTGGGCCAATTGATCCACCATCAAGGAAGAAAAGGTACATCATTTTGTGCATTGGTTACTTGAAAAAGTGAGCTGAGATAAAGGCTATCAAGGCAATAACAGAGGAGAAGGTGGTTGAATTCTTAAGGTAAAATGTCTTCTACAGATTTGGGTACCCCAAAGAGATAGTCACCAATCAGGGAGCTCAATTCACATCACATCTAATTGACAATCTTTTAAGGTAGAATCATATCAAACATAGAACATCTACTGCCTATCAGCCTTAGGAAAATGGACAAGTAGAGGTTACAAATAGGGCATTAGAGAGCATCCTCGCCAATTTTTTGAGCAACAGTATGAGAGATTGGGCAGACAGATTAGTGGAGGCCACTTGAGCCTGTAACACAACTTGGAAAACAACTACTAGGTTCAGTCCCTATGATCTGGTTTATGGAAAGAAAGATTTTCTTTCTATTGAGTTTGAGTATGATACTTTGAGAATGTCAGTCCAATTAGACTTAGATGTCACCAAAGCACAACAAGAGAGGTTACTCCAATTGAATGGCAAGAGCTAACCAACATGCCATAGGGCATTAAATGCCTGTATGGAGGCTGGCTCTACTATGTATGTCAAAATGGGTCATAGGCGCATACATGTGTTATGCATCATAACTCCGGTCAGTTTCCGGCGTCGCGGGACCCATCACGCCTGAGCATTCACCGGGACCCATTCCCTCACGCCAATTAACCAATTTTAATTTTCAAAAATAGCTCCCGCTCCCGAGACTGCTCTGTTCTGACCCTCTGCAACCCGACGGACCGCCCGCGAGACTGCTCTGTTCTGACCCTTTGCAACTCGACGGACCTCGCAGCAATCCTGAGCGCTTTCACCCACCTCGCAGGCAATCCGGGCGTGAGGTAAATAACACAGGATTCAAACTCTCGTTTCTGATTCAAACTCGTGTACAGATGCGCAGACCTTTGACAGAATAGAGGATTCTTCTTTCCCAATTGCATTTCCATCACCCAATAATTGATCACGCATGCATTTACATCTCTTTACGATTCATTCTTCTGTTGTCAGAAGACAAAGTGCTCCAGTGGGTTGAGTAAATTACTGAAAATAAACCTTATCTACTGAAAATTTGTACATTTACAACTAAAGACAAGCAATAGGTATTTTGGTTAATATTTCAATAAGGTTTTTCAACCGATTTATGCTTGTGTGAGTTTCCTATAGGCCAGAGATGACAAAGATCGTTGTTTTGCTTTTTATTTCGCCAAACACTTCGGATCAATGTTTTCTTCACCGTATGCATTAAAAACAGTTTATATGATGCTCCAAGTTCCCAATTCTGGATAGAATGGTTTTATGAAAAATGTAAGTGAATTCACCAAAACCCTATAACCTAATGATCCCTCTCACCAAATCATGGGGTCTATTCCATGTTTCCTGTTCCTTATATGTTTCCAGTGCTGAAATATACAAGAAATGTTCTAGAAACATATCTAAAGCGTATCCTCTCCAATCTGGGGAAACTTCTAAGAGAGTTTCTGGATCATATGGAGAAACCTGCCTTTGATACCCATCTGAGGCAAATTTCAGCATATTTGTTTTCTCTTTTTCTCTCTCGAGATATATATCATTTCTGCGTTTCCTCAAACTTTGAAATATGATGTTGGGGAAATTTTTGACATTTCTTGACATTTGGTGATATAGCAATAAACAGTTCCAGATCTGAAGTGCTGAGTACTTGCACCCATCTAAATTCACCTAAAACGCATCTTAGGCCTATTTCATGGTTATTTTAGTGTTACCTTCTGTGCAATTACCTCTTTTTCTACTCGCATGACAACTGTAGCTTGTGAAAAATGGTCAATATGTTGATGTATCTATGAAGAAATGTCTAAAATTATAAATGTCTGGATATAGTAGGACTCAGAAACATTGAATTCTTTTTTTCAAGGAACAATTAAAAACTTTCCCTTTTTCGGCAAACAGATGATCAAAGCTTAGTTTCTCTAGAGGCTTTGCTCCAGCTAGCTGTTTTTCTTGTGATAGACAAAAAAATGAATGTTTATATCTGGCCTTTTAATGAAGGAGTGAAAACTGTTGTAGCTTCATTATGGTCTATCGTAATGTAAACTGTAAATCAGGAAGAACCATTTCCCATTGCAGTTCTCTGACTTGATGAAGATGTACCTATTTGTATCATGTGCAGTAACATATTTACAACACAACAACGGAGGCATCAAAATGTTCAGATTTGTAATGGATCGTGGTTTTTTATATACACTATTTGCCTTTGAATTCTCTTTGGTAATGTGGATTCTTAGTGAAGTGACTGTCTTGTCATAAGTTTGCAATCTTTTGACCATATTTGAGGTGTGTATTAGTCTTTAGATTTAAGGCCGAGCTAATTTGCTTGGCTTTGGAGAATTCCTATTCTGTCCTCCACGGTTGATTGTTATATTATTCTTTTCTTGTCTAATTATTGCAATTTTGTATATGAAGTTGAGGGTAAGGTTATGAATATCAGATTTCACGCCCTTCCCCTTTTCATCATTTGGGCCATCTGGCTTACAAGAAATGAATCCCTTTTTCAGGACAAGCACATAAGCTCAGAAGCAACTTTTCTCGGGTTAGGAAGTGTCTAGACTCTATGTGAGTTCTGAACATACAAACAAAACAAAAGAAAGCAAACATAGAGAACTGGCCCCCAGCCATAGACACAACCATTCTTTATGGTTTCTTCAATGAGGCAGGTAATGTTGATCCCAATTCTTATGGAGCTGGGGGACAGTTAGTCATCTTTCCTTCCCTTAAATTAACATCTGAATATGGATTAGGAGGGAGAACAAATAACATAGCTGAAGTGAAAGAAGTCACAATTCTGATGAAGCTAGCAAGAGATTGTAGAGTGGAAAAGTTAAATACTTATGGTGACTATCAACTGGTGATTGATTGGCTGACTGGCACAATACTAAAAAGAAACATCCAACTACATGGTAGCCTCCTTCACGTTGAGGAATTAAAATTCTTTTGTTGAGATAAATTTTAAATGCATATGCAGGGAATTCAACAGTGAAGCAGATTATCTATCCAAGCAGGTTTCACAGAGATACAAGTTTTCTAATGATCAAGTCCAGCAGATGGGGCAGAAGAGATTTTGCCTCATAGAAGCACTGCTATCTAGGTGCCTTCCAATTTTCTGCTGCTTTTATCATGAGGTTGCAGAGCTTTGTCATTTCCCTTTTATGCACTGTTGTTGTAGTTTATGCTAGTGGCTATATACTCAACAAAAGGGGAAAACCCATCTTTATGTAGAAGTGCCCAAAGGCCTCTGAATTTTGGAATGCAATTCTTTTATTGGAATGAATGGAAAGATAATGATATTCTCCACTGGAAAAAAAAATGTTGAAGGAATATTGCCAACAAGGATTATTCATAAATTAAAAATTAAGACTAATGACATCCCAAGGCCTATCACCAATCAAAGGCATACGTAAAAAATCTTGGGCAGGTGTTATTTCCAATTAACATGAGGCAACGATATATGAAATTAATTCTGAGGATACAAATGGGAAAATGCCTTCATAAAAGGATCATATGAAGGGGAAATGTTGTTTTTTCTTCTCCGAAAGGCCTATACTTCATCAATATAAGAATGCAACACTAATCATCTAACTACAAGACAACTCGCATAACCTTAATTATCAATTAAAGTAGACATATTAATAATTGGGAGAGATTGTTCACTCTCACAATTAACAACCTGTACTGAATTTTGTAGATTGTGAAATTTGGCATCATCAACATATGCAAAAACAGGGTGCAAATGGTGGAAAATGGTACCATCATTAACAAATTCTTGCATAGCCTTATTATCAATTTAAGTGGAAATATCAACAATTGGGATGGATTTTTCACTCTCACAGTAAGCAATCTGTACTGGATTTTGAAGATTCTGAAACTTGGCATCAACAACATATACAAAAAACAGGGGTGCAAATGGTGGAAAACAGTAACATGTTACATCATTAGCAAAATCTTATCAATTGAAGTGGAAATATCAACAATTGGGACGGATTTTTCACTCTCACAGTAAGCAATCTGTACTAGATTTTGAAGATTCTGAAACTTGGCATCAACAACATATACAAAAAACAGGGGTGCAAATGGTGGAAAACAGTAACATGTTACATCAGTAGCAAAATCTTCCATAACCATAATTATCAATTGACGTGGAAATATTAACAATTGAAAGGGATTGTTCACTCTCACAGGAAGCAATCTGTACTGGATTTTGTAGACTGTGAATCTTGGCATCATCAACATATGCAAAAACAGGGGTGCAAATGGTGGAAAACAGTAACATCATTAACAAAATATTGTATAACCTTAATTATCAATTGAAGTGAAAAATATTAATAACTGGGAGGGATTGTTCATTCTGACAATAGAGAATCTACAATGCATTTTGTAAATTTTGTTCACTCTCACAATAAATAATATGTACTGGATTTTGTAGATTGTGAAATTTGGCATCATCAACATATGCAAAAACAGGGATGCAAATCGTGGAAAATAGTAACATCATTAACAAAATCTCTTGCAAGCACATTCTTATCCCATTGTTGATTATTTTTTACCAATAATCTATAGATATTGAAGGAACCATAATACCATATGAACCACTAGTATAAGCAGACTACTAAGTGACAAGAAGGTACCATACTACAAATTCATCTGAAAGATATGTCATGCATGTGAGAACTTAAAATCCCAATCGAAGAGAGGGTTTCATATTTATTTCATGCTCAAACTTTATCCACCGCTTCATTTGACTTTCTTTAGCATCAGAGTGGTTCATGGCTGCAACATCTTAATGCATTGATTTGTGACTAAAATTATTTATGGTGCAAATCCAGTTAAGAATTGACTGCATGCAGTTGTTATCTCTTTCAGTTCTAGGCACTACTCTTCATGGCTAAATTGAATCTCATGCTGGATTTTTTGTCTTCAGCATTCTAGGGAACCATGCTTGTCCTCACTAATGCATTGATCAAAAGGCTGGAGTAATTATTTGGCAATTTAACTCCATTTGAAGCTGACCTCTTTGACAATAGCACGAAGCTTATTTAATGAGCCTTATTATAAGTACAATTTGAAAATGGAATTCCCCATTTTCCTTTTTGTTTACACAGACTAGCTCTAGAAATTAGCTGCAAATAGGCAACCTGAGAAATGGAACAAACTCTCTTGTTGGTTTAATGCACTCAGGGAATTTGATTGGGCTATGGAAAAATAGATAAGCGTTGTTGAAACCCCACAAATGCAAGCAACCATAAGCATATTAACCCAGAGGATTGTCTAGTGGGCAAGAGACAGTAACATGCCATAATAACATCTACAATAATGAGACAGCCTGATATCTAAGAGTTCCAATTCTGCCTCTATGTACAATACATTATACTATTATCCAGAAAGGATGTATCAAGCTTATAGTAGCAAAAAGGCAAATAACCTTTTCCTGGAGTTTGTTAGAGTTCAGCCAACATTTACACTGAGATTTTATATGCTTTGAGTTCAACAAAAAGATTTCAATAACTTAATACAATAACCATACAAAATTGAAATTAGATAATGTTGTAGATATCCAGAAACATTTTCAACCCATCATGCACACAACATGTTCTTGGATTAGGAGAGCCCTTTATAGGGTTATGCCCATATTATATCCATGAATACTCATCAGCTCAAATATTTGTCATCTCGCCATTGATTGCTGGCACTTTGATTATTCTCTTCACCTGTTCTTTCCTGTATAGAGTGCAAGCGGCGATACAATCTGACTAGTTGTACAATAAGGGGCATCACCCTAGGGTGTGGAACCGAAATGTTATGGGTTGAGGTAGGTTGCCCAATGAATGAATTTGGTGCAATTGGTGGAAACAACCAGGGGGTTCGATGATCAAACGGGAGAGGTGGACGTGATGAATCAAATGGAAAAGGAATCAATGAACCCCCCATATTTGGATCCACATTATTCTCATGAAATAAATGAACTTGACAACTTGAAGTATTTTGAGATGTGGAATCTTCAGCTGTAAAAAAAAAAAAAACACATTGTTATGCAATTGCATTGAAGGCGATGAAGATAATGATATTTTGAATTTCACATAAAATGATACATCAATTGATATTTCCATACCAATATTTTGTAAAATATAACCTTGTACCCTTCTAGATGTGTGGTCCAGATTGATTTCTTTTGTAGAAGAAATCTCCAATTGTTCGTTCATGCTTCTTTTCCTTCCACGACACCGTCCAACCTTTAGAAACTGTGGTCCATCTTTTCTTGATTTCAACGTAGGAAAACATTGCCCCCTTTTTTTGGTTGTGCTCCAGAAACTATGTCGCCTCTTGGTAGTGAGCTTGGATGGAGTTACAACATCAAATTTCTTATTATTGTACTCTTGGCTTACATTTTTTACCAATTGATTTAGTGCATATGTCTGCTCCAAAGTTGTGGGTGTTATTTGTAATAAACCCCTCAATCTCTTATGAGTTGATGACATCACAAGTTTAATTTCCTCATCGATTGTTAGGGCGCTATCTGGCCTTACAATGGTTGAATTAGTGGAAGGAGAAGCTGGAAGGTTCAATTCAATTTCTGGGGTCATTACAAACGATTCATTTAAATCAAGTAAATATCCAGGTCTTTCTGTAATAGACCTAGAGACATTAGGCAATTCATTGCCCCCCGAAACATTGCTAGTCACTACCATCTCAACTTTCAAAATATGCTTACAAATATTGCCATTTAGGGCCCATTTGCAATTACAAAAGTTTAGGTTCAACCCTTTATAGATGACATGATACCATGTATCACGAGTTGCCATAGTTTGGCTACGAACCAAATACTCACTTTCCTTGTTTCCATCAGCCATACAATCTTCATCTGGGATATTCTTTGCTTTGCACTTACTTAAATTTATTTGTTGGTAAGTTTTTGAAGCTCGGTCAAAACCAGCTTTTTTTAGACGTTGCATGTGAATGTAATACAACTCAACCCTTTTTAATAACATGTGCAACAACCAATCCACCCTTCTATGGGACGCATTGTTCTTCTCACAAAGGTACCTTTGCTTTAGATACCGGTGATAAGATTCGATAGCATTATTAGTATCCTGGTTGGAATGTGGGAAGTCCCTATATGCTTTTGCCCACATATCTGGAATAAAAACATATATTAGATGTGAAGAAACAATAGAAAATGGTCAATTACAAAATAAACTGATAAAATGCAACTTTAAGAAACTTACATAATTTGTTGTTGTTCAACCAGTTGGTTGCAAAATAATCCAAAAACACAGTTTCTTCTTTGAATTCATCAAAGAAACTTTGAATTTCATGTTGCACAAATGCATCATCTTTACACGAATGCATGATTAATCCTAGAGCATGGAAGATATAGACTTTATTTTCCTTTCCCCTGACTTTAGTTCCGACATTTTTCAACCACGCTCTATGGACATGCCATACACACAATAATAGTGTAAAATTTGTGCAAGTCCTAAAATAATATAACATTATAAGAGAATATCCTTGAACATTATTGCTTTTTATATCTTCTAAAAAGAAAAAACTGGTTCACCTTAATGCCTCGATTTCTGCTGCTGCATCATCTGTGATCACAGCTCGGACATGCCAATCTGGGTTTTCCTTTTTCCCATTTGCAAATAATTGTGACATCCATTTACAAATATCAAGAGTACCATTTCGTGATGATATGACCCATGCCACTGGAATCCCATTGTGATGATCATCAAAAGCCATTATGGTGTACAGTTGAAACTGCATTACAATAAGAAAACAAGATTATAAGCATATAAGAGGACAACATTGAAATAAAGTTGAATAAATGAAGTTTTGGTAAATATGTTTACCCCATATTTGTTAGTGCTAAAAGTGGAGTCCATTGATAACATGTTGTTGTGTGAGTATTTCACCATCATTGAAAGCATCCACTTAGTTTGTATGCCTATAATGAAAGGGATGTTTTTAGCAACATCTTGTTGTTGGTAGAAGAAAAAGCTCTCTGGGCACTAACTAACCCAACAATCCACACTCATTGGATCACTTTCATGCTTCACATACTCCAGCCTCTTGATATTATTGTACATGTTTGACACATCTTTTCTTGTCATGAAAGAATCTCGAGGTGCCCCTGTGAACAACTCACCAGATCCATACCTTAAATCAAAGATAAATTTTTCCCATATCATTGTAGCATTAAAACCATCACGAACCAAATCTTCAACAATAGTTCGTATATGCTCTGTTAAATGCGGCGCAAAATTGAATTTCTGCAGCATGCCATTTGCCTCATTTCCATGACAAACCACATTTTTGTCATGAATATGTCTACATGCTGTATATATTAGAACAACATCATTTGGTCTAAGAGCAAGTCGTCGCATAATAAAGTGACAATGACAACCAACTTTGATGCTGTGACGTGGAAGAGGTTTTTTAGTTGTAGATCCAGGTTCAGCTACATTGTTGGATTGTACATGATTTGGACCATAAGCAGACCAATATCTGTGATCAAGAATTTACCAAAAATTAAATAAAATATTTATGCATGTTTGACATAGTGAACTTAAAATCAATATATATATATATATATATAGAGAGAGAGAGAGAGAGAGAGACTCACACAACATATTCTAGATATGTTGAAGAATTTGTCCTCTTGATATCCTTCACATCTTTAATTCATCGAGTTTTAGCAACAAATTGAGTAGGTGCACTTTCCCTCATTTGCTCTCCACTTATAAAATCCTCAAGTCGACAATATGGAATAATCGTGACTTGGTCTCCTGCCACTTCTGTCCATGTCAAATCTTCTGCTGAAAACTCTATCATTCCTTCTGGGTCCTCAACCTCCAACTCATTGATCAAGTCCCACTTTTTCATTCTTCAAATCCCTATACAAATGAGGGAACACGAATATTGACTAAACATATGAGCAACAATTCATGCTATAAATATTGAACACCACTTGAAATGCAATTTTTTGTACTGTGTAAATTTACACTCAAGACCCTTCAATATTTCCTACCCATGCACAAAACAGTATTATAGACTTTCAAATGCTTCATCTTGGTATATTCAATACATTGCTGAAAGAAACATAATAACATGCAATATCCGTTGCAAAGAAAATCCCTGTTAAGAAAATCCCTGTTCAGATGATCCCTATTCCTATAATAGATGATCTCTACAAATATGATCCATGGCAACTTCCAGGTATATTTTCATTTCTCCCCTCTAATCCTTGTACCCATATTTCTAAACAGATTATAGAAGGTGTGATCAGATGGATTTCAGGACTGAAAGGAAAGAAGTTTGCCAAGGTCTGGAAAGCATAACTCAATTGAGAAGATCATAATTTTTTTTCCATGCATTTTCTTTTCACTAATCCTTGCCTTGAAGGCTGGCTTTCCTTCCCGAGGAAGACACTAACGTATTAGTAGCCCCAGTAGAGAGTAGGAATGTTCCAATTCATCATGTTCCTAGTTTCAGTATGACTCTGTTTTGTGAACGAAGGAACTGGTGAATTTCTCCAGAAAGCTTCTAAAAAAAGAGAAAATTATTGCCAAAATGTTTGATCATTTTGGAAGCATCAATTAGTTTTTGCTTTGTCTTTTTATCTAATGAAGAAATGAATTTAGGTTTTGTCTGCATTCTTCTGAAAGGTCATAAAGTGGTATTTTGATTTTTTACTGATTTAATGTGCACAGAACTAGTTAAAGGCATATGTACATACATATCTTTACCGTGCATATAATAAGTTAAATTCATACATACATTCATGTCATTGGTATGTACAGAGCATGTTAAATGCATATATACATATATGTCTGCACCTAGGATATAGACCAGAAGGACTTCTTTTCTTCATTTGTTGTTTTGCTTAACTGAAGAAATATATATTGTCCAACTTTAGTTACCAGAAATTTACAAGAATACAAAAGGCTCTTTGAGTTACATTTTCTCATGTGATTTTCTGTAGAACATAACATACAAACTTGTCTGAATTGATGCAAGAAGCCTAGTGGGTTGAGTAAATGCAGATTTAGACCTATATTGGCAAGTTGTAACAGGGTGCACAAATTGGTGGATAGAGGCTTCAAAAAACTTTCCACGCGGCTAGACTTAGGCAAGGATGGTCACTTGGGTAGGGCACTAATAGAAGGTTGTGCCTTAATTTTTATTCATTTTCAGTGCTATTGCTTATACGCTGTGGTAGCTTCAACTCACTGCCCTTTATTTTTGTTTGTGTACTAGGTGGGAGCTTCAATCCAGTTTAAGTAAAAAAATGCCAGGGTGCAAAGGTTTTATGCGAACTCTTATCACACTGGTTTTTATAGCAAGGATGAGATTCAAATTTCCCTATTTTATTAAGACTTGCACCTTAAATATGATTATGCCTGTGAACATTTAAAATTTGCAGGACCTGTTTATTGTTATATCACCATGTCAAGAAATGTCAAAAATTTCCCCAACATCATATTTCAAAGTTAGAGGAAATGCAGAAATGATATATATCTCGAGAGAGAAAAAGAGAAAACAAATATGATGAAATTTGCCTCAGATGGGTATCAAAGGCAGGTTTCTCCATATGATTCAGAAACTCTCTTAGAAGTTTCCCCAGATTGGAGAGGATACGCTTTAAATATGTTTCTGGAACATTTCTTGTATATTTCAGCACTGGAAACATATAGGGAACAGGAAACATGGAATAGACCCCATGATTTGGTGAGAGGGATCATTAGGTTATAGGGTTTTGGTGAATTCACCTACATTTTTTCATAAAACCAGTCTATCCAGAATCGGGAACTTGGAGCATCATATAAACTGTTTTTAATGCATACGGTGAAGAAAACACTGATCCGAAGTGTTTAGCGAAATAAAAAGAAAAACAATGATCTTTGTCATCTCTGGCCTATAGGAAACTCACACAAGCATAAATCGGTTGAAAAACCTTATTGAAATCTTAACCAAAATACCTATTGCTTGTCTTTAGTTGTAAATGTACAAATTTTCAGTAGATAAGGTTTATTTTCAGTAATTTACTCAACCCACTGGGGCACTTTGTCTTCCGACGACAGAAGAATGAATCGTAAAGAGATGTGAATGCACGTGTGATCAATTATTGGGTGATGGCAATGCAATTGGGAAAGAAGAATCCTCTGTTCTGTCAAAGGTCTGCGCATCTGTACACGAGT